>JAOSBO010218666.1:0-15366 GCA_027563915.1 Erythroxylum rotundifolium | reverse complement strand
TCTTTCATGTAGTATGTTGTACTAGGATTTTGGTGTTAATGTACAGACAGTACAAGATGACAGATGTATACATTTCTTGTTTTGATGAAATGAAAAGAGGAAAGTTTTAGTTTCAAATTATTATGACTTTTATACTAGTGTTTTATTATGATGCCATATGAGGAGTTAGTAGTGATTGCTCGTAGCGCACCCTTATCGTAGGATTTGTATCGGAATGACCTACGGGCGTCCCGGTGTATACCCTACGATGAGGGGGTGCTACATAAAAAGACTAATACTAATTGAGACAAGGAAAATTGAGATGACTAAGCTTAAAATTGAGTGACATTTGACATAGTTAAATTAGACTAGTAATTAATTGTCAAATGGACTAATTATAGAATGACAAATGGACCAATTAATTTGTAACAAATGGATTAATTAATGTGTGACTTCTGGACCAATAAATTTGTAACAAAGAGATAAATGCTAGCATATCTAGAGGACAAATGCAAGACATGCCAAATGACATGTGTCAATGAAGAATGAAGAAATCTTGCATTGCATGAAGTTTAGGTGGCAAACTTTCTGCTAGATCTTTCTACACCTCCTTCCTTACTCTCCATCGAAATTCACTTTAAGCTTCCTTCTCTGAATTTTGATATAATCCTTGCCTAATTTCTACATCCAAGCTAGACATCTATCCTTCAAAAAATATCTACGCACCAATTAATGGCTATATTCCATCAATGCTGAAAAATCAACTCAAAAGTACCATGAAATTATGATGATCTTGCAATCATGGAGAGCTTCATTATCTTGATGTTTTGAGATAAAATTAGAGCATAAAAAATAAGTAGATATTTTATCTTTATGACATGGTTTATTAGTATAATGATGATGAATTAATCGGCATGAAGTCTATATGATTGGCATGAAGTCTATATAATATTGATGATGGAATAAGCTCTCAAAAATGATAGTTTCTGGTTTAGTTTTAATGCATGAAAGACAATGAATTTTGAATTGTTAGTTGAGTAAGTTTGAGCTAGAATTAGAGATGATATTAATAAGGATTTTAAGTGTAATTAAAGCATAATTGAGGTATAATTGATGAACTAGAAATAAGATGTTTTAACTTTAGTATAAAGATGTGAAATTTTGAAAAAAAATGGTGCTTGAAAAGGGCAAGCCACAATCGAGGCACCCATCCCACAATTTCTGGATAGATGCAGTAGCTTCTATCACAATCATGGGTAGTGTCTTTACTTGATAAATTCAGATTTATGCAATGGTTGAACAATATAAGGAAAACCCACTCTAATGTAGTGTATTTGAACTTGATTAAGGTTTGAAATAAACCTAGACTGATGCTTGGTGAGTTGATTAAAGTGTTTGATAATTTGAAGATGTTAGTTGTTGCTATACCTTAAGGAAAAGATTATTTGATATTAATGTATCTAAGTTTGGACTTAAGGATTGTTAAAGGAATGAAGACATTCATATGAATACTAATGTATTCCAAGAGTTATGAATAATGCACGATAAATGAATGAATGAGAATTAGGAATTATGTGAAGTACTTGTAATGCAAGAAAAATAATTAATAAATGTATGGTTAATGAATTGAACGTGATCAAGTTTCCTTGAAGTATGAAACTAATTGCAACTAGCTATGCTATGATGTTTGAATGGCCAAGAATTGTGAATAAGGATACATACTTGGAAATAGTCAAATTAAGCATGCATTGTGACATGATATATATACGTGTGAATGATTGAATAAGTATATGATTGACAATTTAATTATGTGAAAAATATGTGTGTATTGCATGACTATTGATATAAGCATCTAGATGTTACCAAATTATGAAGGCAAATGCTAATCTCTAGAGCATACTCTAAGTCAACCTAGATGATATCACTAGGATTGATTTAATTCTGCTTCTGCTTAATTTCCATAAATTGAACTATTAATTATTTGATTATGATGATTCTTGACATTAATAGTATGAGGAGTTTGATATTTGAGAACGTATTGGAAGTGTTCTATTTTCATATTAATTTTGAATGATTTCTAAACACTCAACGAAAGTTGAATGCCGGACCTACGTCCAATGAATATTTGATTTTATCCATGCTTCATAGGTAAATGTTATTCATGACATATTTTATAATTTGATGCATTGAATTAAATATATGATCAGATAAAGGCATTATGATCAGAGTAGCCGACCTAAAAGAGCTTTAAGCTTAGAATTCTGCATGTAGAGCCTTACTTCGTGATTTCTATTTCTGAATGAGCCCAATATGGGAAAGTATTAATATTTCTATCTGAAAGTCACTTGATCACAACAAATAATAATGAAAATGGAGTCTCACAAGCATCTACATTAGTACGTGATCATGAATTATATGATTTTGAATCTATTTCCGAAATTGTGATGATAAAGTGATATAACATATTTGTGTATTTGTTAATAATGTGATTGATCAGGATATGTATGATCTGAAAGAATGTATCAAATGTGTAACATTGGTTATGTCTTACTAAGATAAGGAATGATGTGAATTTGATTATTTGTGAAATATTTGTGTAGTTGGCATGAGTGGGCTCATAAATGATGGTTCGCTCACTGAGTTTGCAAAAATCATCAAAATTGCAACGTTATTTTTCAGTTTGAGAGGAGATATCAAATTAGCTAATTATAGTTAAGCCACTGCCAATGAATATAAGTTAGGGGTCAGGATTTGTTTGCAATTACATATGTCTTCAGTCAATTTGTTTTAAGCAATGTATTCCATAACTGTTGTATATTATATAAATGAATTTATGAAATATAATATCATTTATGACTAGACATGTTTGCAATAAAATGGGCCAAAATGAAATATGAGTTGCTTAAGATGTCTTTGATGTCTGAAAATTTTGTAAAGTTTTATTTTGATTCTCTTAATGTGCCATCCTCGAGGAGTATGTTCTCGAATACCATTGAAGTGTTCAAGAATACGCTATATGTGTAGTATGTTGCAATCTGTGAGATTGAATAAATTAATATCTTGTATGCATTTCACATTGAAGATAATTTCCATCTATAATCCATGCAGCTCACGTTCTTTGCATTTTTTATAATTTTGTTCTTGTCTTTTAATTTTCTTCTTCTTGCTTCATGAAGACAAGTAAAAATTAATCTTCAAAAATTGGCCAAAATATAGAGCTTCGACTCACTTTAACTTCTTTGCTTTCGAATTATATCTAAAATAACATATGATTCAAAGTTAGTATCTTAAGCAATTTCATGTAAATAGTCGCTAAGTGTTATTGAATAATTTCAAAATCAATTTCCCCCCACATTTAGGTTTTGGTCGTCCTCAAACAGAACATTAAAATTAAGCTCAAAGAGTCAAAAACATTGACTCATTTCCCGTATGTTCTAAGAATATATAATCATAATCAAAGATAAATGGCTTTCAAAAAATCATAGCTAGATGTCAACATTCCAAGTTTTTACTTACAATCATCTTCAAAAACTAAGCGATCTAATGATAAACTCAGAAAATGTTTTTAACTAAAATATATCCATAGGTACACACAACATTATTCACGATCAAGTAACTTTGCGTATCATTTCATTTCTCTACCATTAAAATACACTTGCAAAATCATTAATCAAAGGACTTTTCAAGGGTTGTAATATAGGCAAAGGTAAGATGAGATGTATTTGACTCAAGTAGCATGAAAGTAATTGAAGCTAGTGAATTAAATGCAACACTTAATATGACATCAAGTGCATAAGTTCACACTCATACAAAACTGGGTACCGTCAGATATGATGAATGCAACACTTATATTTCGCAACTCATTTCAGCTCTCACACATAAACAACATAGAGCATATACCAATCCAAAGGAATCACTCATACAATTTATGCCAACAATAAATAGAAACTACAAGAGTGAGCATTCCAAGCAACATCTACCTCATATTCAACATACTCAAACAACACATTCATTTCAACTCTAAAAAGATGCATTAATTATAAATATTGTTGCAAACTTATATGCACTTCGTCCTTGATAAATTGATTAAACAAAAAAAATTCATCCTTGATAAATTGTTGTGCTTTTCTCTTATCTTTCTTTCTTTTCCTTTCTTTTTTTTAACATTAAAAGAAACTACATTAAGATGAGAATTTCAATGATAAGACATAACAAAACGTCCCAACATTAACCAACCTACAAATATGTACACCCCCACACTTATACTTTTGTATATCCACAAACTCAACAATCAACAAATGTTCCATTGGCTTCAAGGCTTGGAAAAGACACTTGGTTATGTTAAAGCATGTAATGTCTCTAATACACAAAGAAAAGGAAAATAAGCTCAAAACGACTTAACAAAAAGGAAAATCATATAATAAATAGGCTATTTGGCTTATGTATTTCGAAAAAGCAAAGAATGTCTGATCATATCAATGTCAATGCATATGCCAAAAATATTATCTCAAATAGAAATTCAAGGTAAAATCAAGATGTACATGTCATAAAGGTCACACATTACAAAAGACAATAAGACTGATATGAATGTGTCAGTCAAATAAGGCTCAAAATCTCACCGACTTTCTCTACCACTAGACATTACTCTTCTAAAGATAATGCATATCAACCAATCGCAAGAGTAAAAGTAAATGCTAAAGTTGCTATGAAATTATCCAGTCAATTTATTATCTACTCGTGACTATATAATCCTAGAAGCAATAAAAAAAGAGAAAAAACTTTGTTTTGTTTATTTTATTATTTCTCTGATTTTACTTTGAAAACTTAAAACAAGAAACAAACCACTAAAGAGCACACTTGCATAAAAAAAACAAATGTGAAAATGTAAAGAAAAAAATTTACTTCCCTTTGGTTGCCTCCTAAGAAGCACCTTAGTTTAGGGTCGATGGATCGACTCCATGCTTTCCTCACGTGAAAAAATTATGGTCTTCTAGTACTACAGTCAGCACCACTTCAACACAAGGTTGTTCTAGATAGGGCTTATTTGATCATCATTCCCTTTTAGCATCCTCCTTATCCTTAGACTTTTGATCTTTATTGAGTCTATATTTTCTTGAAAGAACTTGAATGTCTCTTCCCCTTTTTCCTCCTCGATTAATTCCTCTAACCTACTAGGCAAAAGTAAAGATTTAATGTCAATAACAAAATGGAACTGAGTATTTATGTTGGAGCCAAAAGATATAGATTTTTTTGCCTAAAGCTCATCATTAACTTCTTTTTCACATGCAATTCCTTGAGTATTGCACTCAAAATTCTCAAGCTCCTAATCACTTTGTAAAGTACAAACATCCATTAGGTACACTTTAAGTTGATACGGCTACACATCTTCACTTTGTAGTACCAGATGATTGATATCTCCCTATCAAGGTAATGAATCTTGCTGGTATTGCAAAGCATCCTGTCAGACTTATTGTACACCTTGTTGAAACTACTATTGCATATTTTAATGGAATTGCTGCATATTCTATTGAATTTGAAGATTGTTAGCAATCATAATATTAAGCAATTCTTCTAGAGATGTACCTATTAATATTCACAATGCTAGACCCTATTTCCAGAGCCCAACTATCCGGATGTCATAAAAAGTGAGCGCATGTATTACCTTGTATGGTTATTTCCATAAACGTTCATTGACCATCATCAGTTCATCTTCATTCTTATAATATCCCAAAAGTTTCTTATTATACAGATCAAGATCTGTTTAAAAGCCAAAGTATGCTCATAACTAAGTCATGCTCCTCCAATTGATTCCCTTGCTTTCTTTTCATTAATCTTTTTCAAATCACCACCAAAGGCTACCAATTTTCTTTTAGAGATAGAAAAATTTGTTAGGAATATATTGGTTCAATAATCACTTAATTTGGAGGTCGGATGATGAAGTTATGGTCAAAAAAGTCATCCCCGATTATGTCCTAATTCATGTTGTGCCTATCTTTGGATAGTTGGCATAACTTTCAATAGATATATCTGATTATAGTCATTTTAAGACTGTTTTGAAAAGGGCTTCAAGATATAAAAATTTCATGTAGACTTTGAAGAAAAATTTTTCCATCTAGCAAAATTGCTTTATCTGGCACTTCATCCGGTGCCTATGCTTCGTCTAGCACTTCGTCTAGTGCTTTGTCTAGAGGCCATATCTTTTGCATCCAAGGTCAAAAAATTTCAAACATTATATAATTGGAAAGTTAAGAAAAAGATATACAACTTCCTAGAAGACAACTCTATCTAGTTCAGCCTAGATCAATACAGATTTGCCTTAGAAGTTAGAATATAAAAATTTACCCTTACGAATGCTTGAAAATGCAATGTACAAACTTTGAGAGTCATGAGCAAAATCACAATCAAATTTCATTACAATCAAAAGATAAGAGTTGCAAAGCTTTAATGGGTATTTCAAGCCACAATACGGTATAGTCCAAAAATACATAATTTACACAAAGTAGAATTGCTCAAAAATGCAATTAAAGCTTTGTTTTACAAAAACTATCCTAAAATACAAAAGAAACATAATTTGGAGTAATGCCCTTATGCTTGATCACTCGATCTCTTGCCGATGACCTGAAGATGGAACGGAATGGGTGTGAGTTTAAAGCACATGGGTAACAATTTTATAACTAGTAACAAGCTAAACCATTGTAAAATTCACAATGAATCATGAAACACATATTTCCAAATTCTTAATTTATCAAACACGTTATAAGCAACCGAAATCATAAATTCAGTAAACTTGTCAACACATAAGCACATCAAAATGGTTTGAGAGGTCCATAAACAGAATGAGCTAACACATTCCCATGAAATGGTCCTGTGTAGTCGTGAACAGAACGAACTAACATGATCCCACATAGTGGTTTTGTGTAGTCGTAAACATGAGGGAGTCCCTGAAGGAGCTCCATGCCACATGCTTGTAAGTGGGAGAGGCCTTTAATCAAAGTGCAATGACATACAGAATAAACCAAGCCAAACCCACATAACATGTATTTTATAACTTGTAAATTTGTTGCCCAAAATGACACTTTTTCCAAAAAAGATTTCATAAACATAGTATTATTTTTTCAAAAAAAATTCATTTTCACATTCTTTTCATAAATCATCAGCAGAATATTTGTAACCAAACATATAGCACTTTCTTAAAACATTTAAAGAGAAATAATTGTACATTTATAATAAGATTGAAAAACATTGACTTTCTTAGAAGAAAGCTTAATGGCTTATTATTCAATTATAAAAATGTAACCCACCTTGAATTCCTTGCTTAAAAATTGCTCAAAGATGCATCGCTTCTTGCTCCTCTTACCTTTCCTCTTGATTTCCTTCAATATTGGCAAAAATCCCAATTCAATTGGACTTCTAATTGAGAACCCAAAGAAATATATACACCAAAATTGATCCTAGAATACTTAAACCCATGCATTACTTAAGCTTCATGAACCAAAACCCTTCCAAAATTCCAAAAGTTTAAACATAAACTTACCTTGAATCTTCACCAATTAATGACTCTTGGCTCAAATGGAAGCTCTAATCTTCCTTTTTCCTTTTCCCTTCTTGAACAACTTCAAAATCGCTCTTTAAAACTAAGAAAATTTAAAGCCTAGTTTAGCTTTCTCTTCTTTTCTTCTTCTTCCACCACACTCTCTCTTCCTATCTTCAATTTTTGTTTTCTTCTTCTTCAACCATTCTTCTTCCCCTTTTTACCCCTAATGAGCCCCAAAAGTCCATTTTACCCTTCCTTATAAGCTTATGTTCTTTTAACCTTAAGTGGTCTTCCAAAGATACCCTTCAACCTTTTTGCTACTTTAATACAACTAAACCGTATAATAAAAATCAATGTTCTAAAAATCGGACCGGACCGGCTGGTCCAACCCAAAAACATTTGAACCGGTCGGTGGTCCAGTTTGGTTTTTTAAAAAAACCTTTCAAAATTAAAACTGGTCAGTTTGTTAGAGAACCAGCAGGTTTTAATCGAACCGTTCCAACAGGTTTTGACTATGTAGAGCAAATATTAAGAGTCTTTCTCGTTCATTTAAACGAATCTTCTAGGGCTCTCTAGTCTCGTCATCTCCACCGCCTACTCCACCATCATCTGACCTTTTCTTCCCTGTCCACCGTCATGAGATCTTGTCTTCCCCATCTCTAACCAACTCCATAGGAAAAGAAATTTAACTGATGAAATAAAAGACGCTCACCAGATGTGGTTTCTGCCAGCTGAGCTAAATCAACACGGTCGAAATCTTTGTTTAAAAATAGGGACTTCATTTCAACTATCTAACCAAAAGAATTATATGAAACAAGAAAACGTAAAAACGAGAATATTAGGGGAAAACAAACTCTTATCAGACTCAAGAGGGCAAAGAAGTGAAGTGAAATTGAACTTGTTTAGAGCAATCATTGAACTACGTTGTAATCTAACTGCAAAGATGCTGATAAGCCAATTCCCCTCCTGAAAAAATATATCCCTCAAAATCACTACCCACATAAAACCACAATCAGACAGAGAAACTCTATTCAACTAAAAAGAAAGAAACAAGAAGCTCAATGCCCAGGCATTGAAATTCACCAAATTTCTTATGCTTGTTATTGTTAACAACTATAGATGAAATGGGTTGGTTGGTTTATACCATTTAAGTTTGGCATAAGAAATGGCTCGACGTTGCTAAATATGAATAAATTGATGAAGCAAAAATAGGATTTCTGATGATTTCTTATTATCGGTTTCAAGCTTCTTAGTAGTACCACTATCTCCTTCTTCTTCATCAACCTCCATTAGTATTACCTCTTCTCTCTCTGCTTGGGTTAACTTGTCAAAATCTTCCATCCCCAATTATATTGTTATTCTATTGCTGGGTACTTGGTAGTGGTGACTCGTCAATTAATAGCAATTAACTTATGAACTAATTCACAAATCATAATAATTAGGATTTGGATAGAACTGAGGTGTAGAATTTCCAAAATGCCTCATATGTGGATACATGTTTTCAAGTTTACCTCATATGAAGATTAGGAGTTCAGGTCTTCTGTGCCCAAAAATGGTGTGCTCTTGTGACCCATCAAATTCACATCAAACTCAAGAAGTGGTAAACTTGAAAAAATGAGTGGTTGAGATTGATTCGTATATTTTTTATTTCAATAAAATATTTTATTTTTATTTATTCTTATAAAATTTTCATCTTATTTATTATATTCCGATTTTATAGTGGTTCACTACTAGTTGAACCTTTAAACCTTAAACCTTTCCTTCGACCGGTTCGATGTCCAGCCCGGTTTTTAAAACATTGATAAAAATCCTACTAACATTAACATAATAACTAAACTTCAAAACTTAATTTATCAAAACCTCACAATTCATTTAAATCATGCTTAAATAAATAAATAAATAATTTGGGGCCAACATTTCTCCCACTCTTAAAAGAATTTCTTCTTCAAAATTCTTACCTGAGTCATCGAAGAGGTGTGGATACTTCTCCTTCATGGCTTCCAAGGGCTCCTATGTGGCCTCTTCCATAAAATGGTTTCTCCACATAACTTTCACTAGCTGAACTGTCTTATTCCTAAGGACCTTTTCCTTAGTATCCAAAATCTCTACTGGAGTCTCCTTATAAGTCTGATCATCTCTCAACTGGATCTCAGTGGTCTGAATGATGTGAGAGGGATCTGATCTATACATTCTCAACATGGAAACATAGAAGACATCATGTATCTGTGATAATTCCAGTGGCAATGCCAACCTATAGGCTAGCGGTCCAATTCTCTCAAGAATCTCATAAGGACCAATATGTCTTGGACTCAACTTATCCTTCTTATCAAAACTCATGACTCCTTTCCAAGGAGATGTCTTAAGAAAAACTTTCTCACCCACTTCGTACTCCATTTCCTTTTGATGTGCATTAGTATAGCTTTTCATTCTATCTTGTGCTACTTTAAACCTCTGCTTAATTAAATTGACCTTTTCAACTATCATTTGAAGTAACTCTGGTCCCACTATTCTCCTTTCTCCTTCTTCATCCTAGCATATAGGAGTTCTTCATCTCCTCCCATACAGTGCTTCATAAGAAGCCATTTGAATGCTCGAATGGTACGAATTATTCTAAGAAAATTCAACCAATGGAAAATGCTCATCCCAAGCTCCTTTGAAATCTATCACACATGCCCTGAGCATTCCCTTAAGGGTCCGAATGGTCCTCTCAGATTGACCATCTATCTCGCGGTAAAAAGCAGTGCTAAAATTCAACTTGGTTCCCAGAGCCTCTTGTAAGCTTCCATATAATCTCAAAGTAAATCGAGGATCTCTGTCAGAAACTATAGAATCTAGAATCCCATGCAGTCTCACTATCTCTTGAATATACCTCTTTACTAGTACATGTAGAGACTCAGTCTATTTAATTGCTAGAAAAGGGATGACTTCATCAAATGATCAACAATAACCCATATAACATCATGCTTCCTACTAGTCTTGGGCAAACCCATCAGAAAATCTATAGTCACCCTTTGTCATTTCTACCCAGGAATGGACAATGGCTTTAACTTGCCTAAAGGTGCCTAGTATTCAGACTTGACTTACTGACACACTAGACACTTACTTATATATTCTGCTACATCCCTTTTTATGCCTTTCTGCCAGAAATGCTCTTTCAAATCTTTGTACATTCTGGTGCTACCTGGGTGCATAGCATAAGGCGCATTATATGCCTCGTCAAGTATCTCATCCTTTACTTCCTAGAAATTTGGAATACAAAATCGGTTACCTATAACTATATGTCCATCATTCCTTACTATCACTTCAGATTTCTTACCATTCTGAGTTTCTCCTTGAGGTTTGTTCAATTCTACATCTTGTGCTTGCAACTCCTTAACTTTCTCCTTAAGTATCGGTCTCACTCTTAAATTTTCCATAATGCAATCAAGCTCCTCCTGTGTCAAACTTATCTTCAGCTTAGCCATCTCTATCAATAACAGAAAATAAATTTTCTGATCATAGGCTATAGAGGATTTCCTACTCGAGGCATCCACCACCACATTTGCCTTTCCTAGGCAGTGTTTAATCAATAGGTCATAATCCTTGAGCAACTCTAATCACCTTCTCTATCTCAAATTCAACACTTTCTGATTCAATAAATACTTGAGACTTTTGTGATCCATAAAAATTCTAGTATGAACCCCATACAATTAATGTCTCCAAATCTTCAGGGAAAAAATTACTGCTACCAATTCCAGATCATGGGTCGAATAATTCAACTTATATGACTTCAATTACCACCAGGCAAAAGCTATTACTCTGTATCCCTACATTGACACACAGCCCAAACCCTTCCTTGAAGCATCACTGTAAACTATATAACCCTCATCTCCCATAGACAAGGTCATAATTGGAGCACTTGTCAATCTGTGCTGAAGCTCCTCAAAACTTTTCTAACATTGATCACTCCAGATAAACTTTTGATTTTTCCTTAATAACTTGGTCATTGGAGTATCTATCATAGAAAATCCTTCTACAAACCTCCTATAATACCCTGCCAGACCCAAAAAACTCCTAAATTCTGGTTGTGCATGCCTCCTCACCATGTACTCAATGCTTCGAGATCATATACCCAAGAAAGATCACTTCATGAAGCCAAAATTCACTTTTTTTGAATTTGGCATAAAGTTCCCTCTCCCTCAGTGTTTGCAACACTATCTAGAGATGTTTTTCATGCTCCACTTCATTCTTGGAATAAACCGGAATGTCATCGATAAACACTATGACAAATTGATCTAGATACTCCTTGAAGACCCTATTTATAAGATCCATGAATGTAGCTGGAGCATTAGTAAAATCCAAAAGGCATGACTAGGAACTCATAATGCCCATAACAAGTCCTAAAAGTTGTCTTATTTACATCAGACTCTTTGATTTTGAGCTGATGATAGCCTATCTTGAGATCAATTTTAGAAAAAAAACGTGCCCACTGTAACTGGTCGAACAAATCATCGATTCATGGCAAAGGATAGTTGTTCTGAATGGTCACCTTGATGAGTCTCCGATAATCAATACACATACACCATGCCCTATACTTCTTCTTAACAAATAGAATAGGCGCTCCTTATGGCGACGAACTTGGCTTATATAACCCTTCTCTTATAGCTCTTCCAACTGTTCCTTGAGCTCCTTCAATTCAGCTAGAGCCATTCTATACAGTGATATAGAAATGGATGCAGTACTAGGAATCAAGTCGATGACAAACTCAATTTTCCTCACTGGTGGCAAACCAGGTAAATCTTCTGGAAACACGTCGAGAAACTCCCTCATAATCGAAAAATCTTCTAACTCCTTTCATTCACATGGGTATCCACAACGTGTGCCAAGAAGGCTTCACACCCCTTCTTCATCATCCTATTAGCTAACAAAGCTCAAATCATTATAGGTGATGGCATTCTTCTGTCTCCTCTAAAAGTCACCTTCTCTCCATTGCCAAAGTCAAACTTTACTTTTTTGAACCTACAACCTAACTTTGCATAATATTTCTCCATAGCATCCATAACCAGTATAACATCTAGACTCTTTACCTCTAACAGCAATAAACTACTACTAGTCTAGCACCCTCAATAACCAGTTCACAATCTCTATACACTTGACGAATTATCACCTTCCTTCCTAAAGGAGTGCTAACAATCAATGAAACTTCCAATGGCTCCAATTCACATCAAATAATGTCATGCTTGCAGAAACAAATGAATGCTGGGAGCTAGAATCAATTAATATATATACTTCAGAATTAAATAACCGAACCGTACACATGAAAACTTCAGGTGCTACTGCGGCCTCCTCTTTTATCATAGGAAATACCCTGGCTTGTGCCACCCCTTGGCCATCCTGGCAGAATAGCCTTCCTTGTAGCCCCAAAACTGCTCACCTTAGTGACCGGTCTGGTTCCCACTGTTTCTGCTCTCCTTGGGGCTTGCAACTGCGACCCCTCTTGCCTTGTCATCTAGGGACATTCCCTGAACATGTGTCACTTATCCCCACATCAAAAACATGCTCCAAATAACTTGAAGCCCTCTCCTTTATGAAACTTCCCACAATGCTCACATTGAGGGTTTGTATACCTGCTCCTCTCCACCCTGCTATTGCCTCCTATAGTTGAGGTTTAGGCCGAAGCTGCCCTTGATTTCTTATTCTTAGGAGAGGCACTACTCCCCCACCTCACTCTGAGTGTGGAAACTCCTTGTACTCCTCTCAGGCATTAGAGTACTCATTCCCTTCTTGGAAGACTGCTCCTGGTTCTTCCTCTTCTTATTCACTTCATACTTCATATTCACCAGTTTCTCGGCCTAAAGTGTAGCATCTACCAATTGCTGGTAATCATATATCATATAAGTTATGGATCAGCACCTTCTCCTTGATCCCAAAATGAAGTCCTCCCTCAAACTTGCGGCATTTGTCCTCCTCATTTACCACAATGTCGGCCGCATATCAAGAAAGCTAAGTAAACTTTAGCTCATACTCATTCACACTCATGTCCCTCTATGTGAGATTCAGAAACTCTCTGGGCATCTTTTGTACATAAACCCTGGAGAGGTACTTCTTCCTGAACACTTCCATAATATCTCTCTATAATTACACTAGAGGCATAACCTCACTGTGAGGCACTGATTCCCACCAATGTAGTGGGTCCCCTTGGAGCAAGCTCACTGCATATTCCAGTTTCTCTTCATCAGAACACTTCATCTGAAGCAGGACTCTCTCGGTGGCATATGTGAAAGCCTGAGTAAAGGTTTGAAAAAATCACGGATCCATAGTAGGTATAGGAGGACGAGGTGGTGGCATTTCATGTTACACACCAGGTGCCTCATAATTAGGAGTAGAGTGTGTCCTCACGTCTTACAGGACATATGATTCAAGAGAGCCAGATCGAGTCAAAGCTCCTCAAGTCCTTTTCGGGGCGGCATATTCACTCCTTCAATTAAAATAGTTCGTGCTTAAAAAAAACAATTTCAAATCAAGTAAAATCATACAAAAGAATGTATGAGGTTCATTTAAAACCAATGCATGTTCATTTTATATTTTAAAACAACTCATTCGAACCCTAGGATACTCTTAAACATAGTCCTCATCCTAGATCTAAACCTAGTCGCTCTGATATCATAAGATGTTGGACCTTGATTTCGGAGCCCAACTATCTGGATGTCATAAAACGTAAGTGTGTGTATTACCTTGTATGTTTATTTCCATGAACTCTCATTGGCCATCATTAGTTCATCTTCATTCTTATAACATCCCAAAAGTTTCCTATATTGCACAGATCAAGATCTGCTTATAAACCAAAATACGCTCATAACTAAGTCATACTGCTCTAATCGATTCCGTTACTTTCTTTCCATTAATCTTTTTCAAATCACCACCAAAGGCTACCAATGTTTTTATAGAGATAGAAAAATGTGTTAGGAATTGATTGCTACAATAATAACTTCCTTTTGAGGTCAAACGATGAAGTTATGGCCAAAAGATTCAACCTCGCTTATGTCCTCAATCATATTGTACCTATCTTCGTACAATTGGCATAACTTTCACTAGAGATATCAAATTGTGGTAATTTTAAGAATTTCATGATCTACAACTCTATTGAAGGTTTTGAAGAAAAATTTTAACATCTAAAGGGACAAAATCACTTCGTATGGCACTTTATCTGGTGCCTATGCTTCATCTGGCGCTTTGTCTAGTATCTATGCTTTATCTAAAGGCCATATATTTTGTATACAAAGTCTAAAACTTCCAAACTTTATGTCTTTGGAAAGATAAGATAAAGATCTATGACTTCCTAGAAGACAACTCTATCTAATTCAGCCTAGATCAATACAGATTTTCCCTAGAAGTCAGAATACAAAAATTTACCCTTATGAATGCTTGAAAAGGCAATGTACAAACTTTGAGAGTCATAAGCAAAAACACAATCATATTTCATTACCATCAAAAGATAAGATTTTTACAAAGCTTTAATAGGCATTTGAAGTCATAGTATGTCATAGTCTAAAAATAAATAATTTACACAAAGTAGAAATGCTCAAAAATGCAACTAAAGCTTTGTTTTAAAAAAGCTAACATAAAATACAAAATAAGTGTAATTCAGAGTAATACCCTTATGCTCAATCACTCGATCTCTTCCTTGTGACCTGAATATGGGATGGAATGAGGGATGAGCTTAATGTCGGATCCCAAATCTGGAGCCCAACTGTTGATCATTATCGGTTCATCTTCTTACTCTGGTACCACAATTGCGTATGTACATGATTTAGGACAATAAGCATAACTCTCGCTATGGGTGTCGGATCATGGTCATTCAAGCATATTTTCGA
>JAOSBO010218630.1:0-15368 GCA_027563915.1 Erythroxylum rotundifolium | reverse complement strand
GAGAAGAGAAAATTATGCTATCAGTTTGACTAGCTGGAGCTAAATATGGAAACCATTTATTTGAATTATTCTAACAGAAAGGATAAGCATTTTCAAAGAAATTTATTATATTAACAAGACTTTGAAGGATGCCCAAAAGAATTATACTACCACAAAGAAAGAACTGCTAGCATTGCTTTTTTCTTTTGATAGATTTATGTCTTACCTAGACTTATATCAATTTGTTGTTTATATTAACCACTTTGCATTAAGATACTTGCTAAGTAAACTAGATGTTAAGCCTATACTAATTAGGTGGATTTCTTTTATTGCAAAAATTTGATTTAGAGATTAAAGAGAAGAAGGGAGCTAAAAACTTGAAAGTATACCATTTATCTTTCCTAGAAAACCTAAGTTTAGAGGAGTTAAATGAAGAATACATTAATGATTCATTCTCAGAAAAACCCCTCTACAATTTGGAGAAGGTAGGCAATCTTAAAATCCCTTAGTTTATAAATAGTGAGTAGATGTGTACCTCACTTCGAGGGTGGAAGATCCTAGGATATTATCATGTTGGACTAGCTAGATGGCACCATAGTATAAATAGGATGACTCACAAAAATCTTGAGTTAAGTTTTTATTGGACTTCAATTTTTTAGAATGCCCAATGGTATATAGCTGTATATGATAATTACCAACAATCAGGTAATATTTCTTATCATGATTAGATGACTCAATATTTCATTCTTGTTTGTGAATTATTTGATATTTTGATTTCATGGGTCAATTTCAATTTTTTTTAATAAATACATCGTAGTTGTTATTGATTATGTCCCTAAATAGTTTGAAGATTAAAATTTACCTATAAATGATGTTATAATTGTTGTAAAATTCTAGAAAGAGTTGTTTTCACACTTTAGTAACCTAGAGCAATTATTAATGATAGGGACACACATTTTTGTGATTTGCAATTCAAAGGAACTTAAAAATTATAGAATCACACATAAAATTACATCCCCATATCACCCCTCTCAAACTAATGGCCAAATTAAAGCTAATATGGATTTTAAATGAATTATGGAAAAGAATATAGAGAACCAAAGGAATGATTAGTTAGTTAAATTAGATGATGCTCTATGGGCTTATAAAACAACAATCAAAACATCGATTAGCACAATACCTTATAGATTTGTCATTGGGAAAGCATGTTAATTACCTGTGGAGGTAAAACATAAGGCATACTGGGCCATTAAACTTATGAATTTTGATCTTCAACTTATAGGTACTAAGAGAATGTTGTAAGTTAATGAGTTAGAAGAATGGTGATTGATGGCCTATAAGAACTCCAAGTTATTTAAAGAACAAATCAGCAAACATCATGATTGAAATATTAAGTAGCCTAAGCAATTTAAGGAAGGAGACCAAGTACTTTTATAAAAATTTTTCTAAAGATTGTTTCTATATAAGATTAAATCAAGATGGCCTGGTCCTTTTTTTGTGGAGAAGGTATTTCCTTATGTCACAGTCAAGGAAAGTCATCTATATAAAGGTAATTTTAAAGTGAATGACCATCAGTTGAAATTATATCTTGGAGTTAGACTTGACAATAATAGGGAGGAGCATAATTTAAACAGATCACCTTAATTATTTATAGAAACTTCTAGCTAAGAACGTTAAACAAGCACTGTAATGGTAGGGAATATAGATGTTTTATATTTCTATAGTATGAGTGAGCAAATGTTGATCCACTTGGGGTATACATTAGCCCAATATATGAATTGCTTAGTTAGGAGGATTAGATTATTTAGTTAATTACCACTTATAAAGTTACTCGACACTATAATCTCCTTGAGCTTAGATATAGTAAAGAATAAGTATTTAGTGACTAAGAGACGAGGACCAGTAGAGGATATATATAGACTGGTTACAACTTGGTTCAGTCGGGTTTGGTTGGGACTGGGCGACGCCACTGTAATCCATGGGTCAGTCAGCTGCGGCGATGGATGTACCTGCAAGACAATAAAGTCACGCCGGGAATAGATTCCCGGGAAGCCTCTCCGACGCTCAAGTCAGTTTCTTAGTGATAGTTTTTGTCGTTGGATCCAGAATGGCAGAGTTCTCCTAGAGCATACCTGTTGCGTGAGGAGGCGAAGGACTTATATAGCGGGTGCTTGTAATCATTATTAGGAATGGAGGTGGTCGCGTGCACGTTAACTTACCCACGCACGTTACCTCCCCCATACCGTGTCCCATCGTGAATTCAGGTACCACCGGCTATCGGGGAGTGGTTCTGAGAGTGAGCCCGAACTTAGACCAACCGACCCGACCACAACTCAAGACGAGTAGCTAGCTGTGGATCTACCCAATATATAAAAGCACTACGATTAGACTTCCCTCAATAGTCAATAAAAGAAGCTGAGCATTAGGATGATTCATCAGATAATAAAGGCTTGCTTAGGACTCCAACGTTACCTAGAAATCAAGACCAACTAAAGATAGATCAGGTGGTCAAATACATAGGGTGAATCTTAAGAGTGTAGTACACCATTTGGAATGAATAGCGAGAGCTAATGGAGAATATGGCACAGCTGGAGCGTATGACATATTTGGAGCCATATGACCGATGGATGGAGGAGGTGTTGGTCAAAATGGCTAGACACTTAAGAGTGTCGATCTACCTCCATTAACTAGAGTTGCCACATCATCATTGACTCCACAGCAACTAACCGCTCGTGCTACTACAGAGGCACCACCTGAGGATATTTAAGCAACACTAATAGATGAACAGACACAGAGGTGTTCAAGTATGCTCATTACAGTGTCTTTGTTTCTTCCATTTTCATTTTTATTTTTTGTGCATCATTTATTATTTATTTATTATTTTGGTTTATCATAATAATTAGTAAGGCTTAACCCTACTAAAAATATTATTTTAAATTATTAATATTTTTATTTTTATTCAATCGCTATTTATTTTCTTTCCTATTTCATTTACCTTTTCCTTTTTATTTTCTTTTGTAAGGATTACTGAACTTAATTTGGGATGAAAATTGTGATAAGTTTATACTTATAATAATTATATTTCAGTGAGGTACCAAATTAATATTCCTTTCTCACTTTTTTTCTCTCTTATAATCTTCTATGTTTTTATTGTATATATTAGGGACAATGCATAACTTTATGTGTGAGGAAGGGGTATGATGAAAATTTTGATAATTTTCAATTTTGGGTTAATTGGTAAGCTTATTATAATCATTATTATTTATTCTTATTAACTGGCGTGTTAACTTAGTTTAAATTTGTTCAAAACACTTTAGATTATTAATGATTACTAAGTTAAATTAGCATGAAAAAGGATGAAAGCTAGAATAAACTTGCTTTTGTAAGCCATATTTTTAGTAATCAATGATATGGTGATCTAAATGCAAATTGCATATTATTTACACATTAAACATAAATGTGGGCTTTTGAGCCTAAGACAATTCACCATAGTATGCTCTTTTATTCTTTGATGTGTTTATCATGCATAGTTGGATGATTATAGAATTTGCTTTTATTATTCAAGTTGAAATCATATGTCAAACTAGAGACATTAAAATAATAAAGGCATTTGGATTTAACTAGTTGTTTTAGCTTAATTTTCTTTTATTATTATCTACCTTGTTTTATCCCTTAGGAAAAACTAAATTTGAGATTTAGCCTTTTCTTTAATTGATAATGGTGATACTAAAAGCCAATTACCCTATTTTTCTTATGGAGTTTTCAATTATTTTTAAAGCTAAAGGATTTGCATTTATTTGATTACATAAAACTTGGATTATATTAAAGAATTTTAAAGAGAAGATATGTTATGCTTATGATTAATGGTGCATACTAGTTGTAAATTTATATCTTCTCAAGTACATTATTATTACAACCTTATATTCTCTCTAAAGTGAATCAAAGCTAAATTTGAAAACAAAAGAGAGAAAAGTTGTGATATTTGTTAGAGAGTGAGAAAAAATATTGTTGTGCCAGTTTAAATCTACGTTTGTAAGATCTATGCTATAAAGAATTAAGTTTTGTGTAGTCTTGTTTATGTGAATTTCCATCACCTAGTTATCTTTTGATTATCCTTTCCATACCTTTACCTAAGGCCTATTACAACCTAATTAAAAAGACCTTTTGATTTTTGATTTTTGTTTAAGGCCCCAAAATATACCCTAGATGAAATGTTACGTATGTATGAAAGTCCAAGAATGATATGAGGTAAAATTGTGCTATGATTTGAAAATGAAAGACATGTGACTTTAATTTTGGTATTGATGGACCCTACTTAGTGAATTGGAATTAATTGAAGCTATTAGAGTATTCATGTATGTACATGTACATTTGGACTAGGAACAATGGTTAAGAGATAAGTTAAATTTGAATGACTACGCCTATGAGTTATTAACATTTGGCATCATTGGTTGAGTGAAAAGTGGATCAATCTTATAGTGACATGTGGCCTAATCATTTAGTGACCCATGACAGCATTCATTAAATAACATATGGCCTAATAGATATGTGACTTATGCCAGCTTAAAAGGGGGGACAAGTGTGACCAATGCTTTGGTGACATGTGCTCCTCTAAGATTAGGACACCTAGCAACTTAGATGTCTTACTAGAAATTTATGCAACCTTTATTGAAGAATCACCACCAAAACCCTTCACCCTCTTTTAACTATGAATTTTGCTTCAATTTCACTTAGAATTCTTGCAAGATATTGCATTAAGGAAGTAGAGCACATGATCTTCTATGCTGTTATCTTATTGGTCACCTTGATTTGGAATTGTGTTTGCTTGCTTGGAAGGCTAGACTGGCTTGTTCTTTGAAGTTGGAATTAGAAATTAAATGGAAGGGAATTTTGAAATTGATGGTATGTATTAATACAAGTGTTATGAGATTTGAATTGGCAAGAATATGCATTAAGATGATGAGAATTGAATCATGGTAACATATGGTCCAATAGAAGTGTAACATATGGTCTAACAAGATTGTGACATATGGACCAATGAGATTGAAACATGTGTTTAAGACTAGAAAATACATTAAAAGGCATATAGAGAGGGGACAAGGACGAAAATTTGATGGCTTAACTTCATGTTTTTCTCCTCTCCATTTCACCTTCTTCATCCCATCATTTTTCACTTGGTGATTCAAGAAAAATCAAAGAGAAAGGGAAGGAAAAGCTTTAGAAGAACTACTTTGCCAATTTTAAGGTTTGGCACTTCGCTTAGTCGATTTCTGTATTTGTGTATGATTGAATGGATATAAAGATTCATTTGGATGTGTAATTGTTTCTGTGATGATGATTTGATGTTATTTTGCAGTTGTCTTGGATAGAATTGGTTGAATATGACAAGAGAGCATTGTGTAGTGGAATTCTGTCTAGGGTTTGTTTGAGTTAGTCACGTTGTTTGAGTCATAACTCAGCTTAAAGAGACCCTAACTGTGTGATTTTAGTTTCATGTGAAGCCTAAGACATAGAGATAAATATCTGTAGAAGAGACTCTGACTTAATTCTAGTTCTATGAGCATGGAAATTGAGATCAAAAAGGGTGACCTGATGCTGCCCCTATTTTAGAACAGCTTGCAATATTTTGCTTATAGCCCATGATTTAGAAGTACAAATGATCTGATGGTTAGTGCTATAGAAACCTAACACAAAGAGGAACATTTGTTTAGCATAACCTATATTCTAAAAAAGTTAGTTTCTAGGTCACAATGGCGATACAAATCTGACCCAAACTTTGCCTGAGAAAAATATGGAAAGAAGTGCAGGAAAAGAATAGTGGGCAGGTTTTTACCATGAAGGTTTAATATGATTTGGATTTGTAATTAAAGTAATAATTTAAGGAAGGTTTTATTAAATAATAAAGTATCTAATTTTGGAACTTATAAGGAACTAACGAAATGAAGTCTACTTATAAAAGTTAGTGTGATTTAAAGAACAAGTGTAATATGATAGTTATGAATGTTTTCGAATTGGGAACTTGTGTGATTACATATAATGTGTAATTACTTAATGAATTCATTGGTGCATGATCACAAATGTTTATGTTCACAAGGCATGTTAAGTTTGATTAATTGTGAATGATTATATCCTATGTGAGCAAAATGGAATAAGTCATATGATATGGATTATATCTTTTGCATAAAATTCTGAAATTTAAAATGTTTTGTTTTAAAACTGCTTAGTCCTGGTCGTGGGTAACTAGGAATGCCTAGAAGGGTTAGCAACCACTTCTATAATTAGACACTAAGGTGTCTTCTATGCCAGGCACTCTAGTGTCTTCTGATTTTAGACACTTCTGTTTCCTTTGTTTCAGATACTTGAGTCTCTTCTGTTTTAAAAACCAAACATGGTATCTTTTATTCTGATCCTGTTACCCACTTTTGTAGAAAAGATTAGCAGGCTAATTTGTTTTATATTTTGTTACATATTCAGTTCTGATATAAGCAAGCTCTATTATGTAATAACTAAATTCTATTATGAAATCAGATACTGTTTTGATACAAACAAATTCTATTCTGATACTTTAAAAGTTCAATTTTGTAATTTTGATATTTTTAAGTTTTGCTTTGATGCAAACATATTTTGTTTTGATTTGGCATATTTTTTCTGAGATACATATTGTTTGGATAAGGCTTTTATATGAACGATTATCGTTTGAAATGTGATTTGATTATATATAGGTGAATATTAGATGACTGTTAGAAGTCGTCACCAAAATCATATCTTTTTTAGTTATTCCCCACTGAGCTTTATACTTAGCATGACCGTTTTGCCTCTGTGTAGGTTCAAATAGAAGGGTATGAAGACTATGACAAAGACAACCGCAATGACCAAAGAAGGATGTGTTTTATTTTGACAAGATGTATATTTAAGTTGTATTAATTGTAATGAAATATAATTTATTTTGATGTCAGGCTGGCTTTTGAATTCATGGCTTATATTATGATAAGCACAATGTGTAAGATATGTTATGTTATAAATTAATATCTAATGATCTATAATATATGAATACTTGAGTTTCTAAAAATGCATATAAGTGATTGTTTGGTATGTTCTGGATTATTTTGGTTATGTTCTGCGTAACATCTACATATCCTTCCAGGGGGTATGTGAGTGTTACATTTTGCTTCTAGTTTACTTATTATTGGTGGAGAAGTGACATTATTAATAGACTATGTTTTTAGTCCCATGAGTAGTGCATTATGTTTGTTTATTTAAGAGTTTTTTTATATTATTTTTAATACTTAATTCATTTCTAGCATATTTTTTAGGTCCTAACTACTTTCATAGATCAAAAAGAGTGGGATTCAGGCAAAATCGAGGCAAAAAAATGAAGAATTGAAGTTATTTTTTGAAGACACAGCTGTTTGTACTTAAACATAGCCTTGTGAGAGACTATGTAAGTTCCTATAACCGTATACAGGTTGGAGGATGATGTTTTATCAGTGTTATGGTCAGACATGTTAGTGTGAAGATAGACACGACCATGTCCACTACCTTTGTAATTTATTGGAACTATGTTTCTATGTAACTATTAAGTTTTGTAGTGACTTTTAGGGACATAGTCACTATACATGACGATGTGGATAACTGTGTTTAGTGCAGAAACTTCAATTTTAACATATGAAGGCAATTAAGAAGGGTAATCAAAGAAGTTCTAGTTTTAAACACAATTTTGAACTTTAACACAGCAGAGACTTACAGATTGACTTAGGGATTTGATTAGATATCATATTTCTAGCAAAGTTTCAGTGGATTTCATTATATAAAAGGGATATATATATATATATATATATATATACAGATTCTCTTGTTTTTAATTCTTCTTCTGAACCTTTGGTCATATTTTCAATATTTATGAACTAAATTTGTTTAGTACCTTGGTGGGATGAGCCATGAGATGGACTTTGCATTTTGACACTATAATTAATGCAATTTGATTGTTGATTCATTGGACTCAATTATGTGTTTTGATTATTTCTTGAATTAATATTTATAGAAATTATTTCATATATGATTTTATGCAATTAAGATTAAGAAATCCTTTGTATGAATAGAATATCATAGTTGAAAAGAGTTTTATGCAAACCTAGAGATTGGTCAACATAAATCCTCTAGACTATGGTCAAACCTAATAATGACATTGCGAAATTATTTGTATAATATATCTACTATAATTTATAGAGAAAGGTTAACATAAATCCTTTAGGTTAAGGTCAAAATTGATTTGTGAAATTCACAAATCAATTAAAGCAATCTTAACTTTTTAACTAGAAAAACATTTCATGTAATTAACTTAGGATTAGGAGTTGATAGTCTAAAAAAATATTAACATAAGATAAGAATTCCTATTGGGTAATAATATTTAATTAAATTGTATGATAAATAATTAATAGCTTAAGAAATATTAAGGGGATTTATTACATATGCACTGTTATTTCAATTCGATAATTTTTAAGTAATTTATTTTCTTGGTTATCAACTGTATTGAATTTTAGTTTAGTAATATTGTTAAATTAAATCAGTACCATAATTTCCTAGCTAAATAATAGAAAAGAAGCAATTACTATTACTTGTAGTCCTTATAAGATCAACACTCAATATTACTATCAAAATATTATATTTTGATAGATACACTTACCTTTAAGAACTATAGATATCACCAAACTACCACTCTAAACTTTGATATTTCCAAATATAAAGTTTGGTCCTTTTCACATATTTTTAAGTAATTTAGATTGCCCTAATCCATGACACTAACACATATATGGAGGACACTATCTAATATCTTTTCTATTTTTTATAATTACTTAATTCTTTTACTATCAATCGTGGGAGTAATATTTCTTCTCTGAGTAGTACAAATATTAACTAGTTAATGCAAATGGATAAATCATTAACATTTAGTTTAATAGAAATTTATGATTGAATAACTGTTATTTGTTTTTTGGAAAATGAGTTACGAATATACTATAGATGAAACTATTACAAACACTACAATGAGTTCTAGGTTATTAGCCTAAATGTCATATTACAAAAGTACTAAGAAATTTAATTGTAGTATAGGGAATACATCATCAGATAGTAAAGCTAAGATGAGATATAACTCTATCTTCATTGCATGTCCATCGAGAGAGTATGTGAACCAAATATTTCACTTCCTTCTTGTAAGTGAACCATCTATAATTACGCCCTTTTAAAATTGTGTAAATGGTAAAGGTAAAGGCTGCTTTATAAAGAGAGGTGTTAGCTTGTCCTAGCTTGGAGTTTCAAATAATCCAATGTAATGCATGCTACCAGTCGTATTGGCAATTATTTTATGGTAACAAATGCAATATTCGACTCTAAATCACTTTGGAATAGCTACATTAAAAGAATAAAAGTCCCTGTCCTCTATTTTCTAGTTACAAAGTACATAAATATTATCAGCTACATTACCGTGCCATTGGCTCTTGGTTTGAAGTTGAATCTTGATCGTAAGCCATATGATGAATGCAGCCTTAAGGCCAATGGTATTTCTCCATAATAGATCAAACCAAGGGATGGTAAAATAGCTATTGGAAAAAAGTTGATAACATGAGCAATTGGTGAATTGGCTATTCCGATTCAACATCCATATAATATTATCCTCATTCTCAACTAAAGATAGTTGAGATAGGTGTACTGAGAGGGATAAAAAAAAAACCTCTGAACTCACCTTTCCATTCTCTATTAAAAATTAGTGGGGATACTTTATTTTTTCGAGGCATACGATTCCTTAGTTGCTAAAAAGTAGAGTGCTAAAAAATAGGAATAAATCGAACTAATTATTGAACTATATCCATATCCTTTCTCCATTTCCCATCTAGTGTTTAATGCAAGGATAAATAATCTCCCTCATCTTCATCATTTGCTTAAGAATTGAAGAGTCATTTTTAGTGAAATCATCCTGCCAAAAATTCGTATTCTTAAAGTAATGTTCATGCAACCATTTGATTCATAAGGCATTACAGTCAGTATATAGCCTCCACAACCTCTTACACATTAACACCTTTTGCATGTTAGTTATTGAGATAATCCCAAAGCCACCTCTTTTTTTCAAGAGAGTAACCTCGCTCCATTTAATTCTAACCTTCTTAAAGTTTCCAAGTTGACTAGACCCTAAGAACATTTTCATAATTCTGTCCATCTCCTTTATGGCTCTCCTTGGCATTGCAATATATGCAGTCCAATGAAGATGTAAACTAGAAAGAACCTAAAAGATGAGGGTAATACAGGCTCCATACAATGACTATCTGCTTTGCTATGGCATCAATTGAGATTTGAGTCAATCAATAATTGGTGAATAGTCTTGAAACTTAGGCTTATATGTTGTAATGAGAACTCCAAGATAGCTAAAGGATGTTAAGACATTTTGAAGGCCAGTGAGGTTTTTCATGTCATGCAGAATTCTCACTATTGCAAAGATACATAGACTGCTCTTGTTAAGATTATGGTGTAAGCCTGACCATTAAGTTAATACATCAAGAGCATTCATTATTAGGCGGATAGAAGTAAAGGTCAACTGCACATAAAAGGATCAAGTCATTAGCATATATTATGTGTGTGATGTTGACTTCCCTGCATTTATGGTGGAATTTAAAGCCACCATTACATAATATAAGCTTGTTTAATAACCTGGAAAATCCTTCCATAACAAGGGTAAATATATATGGGGACAAGGGGTCACCCTACTAATCAACCTTCCAATTCTGAACGGCTTGGAAGGAATACCATTAACTAGCACGCTCAAATATGAGGATTGCATACAAGCCATTATCCACTGAACAAATTTTGGAGGAAGTTGTAACACCTCAAGACATAATTGGATGAATTGCTAACTAATACTATCAAAAGCCTTAAAGAAATCTTTCTTGATTAAGCAACTATTGATTTTTTTTTCCCAGACTTGTATTCTTTAAGCAATCCCTAAATTAGTAAAATGTCATCGCCAATGTTTCGATCAGGAATAGAAGCACCTTATGTAATGTTAATTATACCTAAAAGTGCCAACTTGAGATGTTTAGCAAGCAACTTTGAGATAACCTTATAGATGGTGTTATGGTAAGAAATAGGCCTAAAATCGAACAAAGTACGAGGATTTCTTTTTTTTTTTGGAACCAAGCAAACAAATGGATGGTTTATTTCTTAAAGTAGTTTAAATGATTCAAAAAATTTGAGGATTGATGCAGTGAATAGCTGCCCAATAATAGCACATATCTATTGGAAGAACAAAGAGGTAAATCCATTCGGTCTAGTTGATTTAGAGGGATGTAGGCTGAAAAGAGTTCGTCTTATATCATTAGCAGTAATAGGTGATATCAACTCATCCTTGATGCTCTGATCGATATTACACTCAAAATGCTGACACACATTAGATTATGGTATAAATTTTATAAATAAATTATTATAATCTTTAACAATTATGTCACCTTTATATCAAGCATTATTGTTTCTCCTCTCTTTTTTAAAATCATTCAAGTATCTTTAATTTTATTTTATAATAAAGTTGTTACTCAATAATTCATACTCTCTTTTGGAGTATATTCCTAGCTCTTAATCAAACTTCTTGTTAAACTAACTCGAACTTCAAAAATTAATACTAAAACGCTCCAACCTTCAATTTTCAACAAAAATAGTTCAATGGTGAGTTCTCAGTTAATCATCATGTCATAATAGTATGTATATCACATGGCCGGCATATCTTGTATTTTCGCCACAAATTAATTTTATCATTAATAAATTAAAAA
Source organism: Erythroxylum rotundifolium (assembly GCA_027563915.1). NCBI lineage: Eukaryota > Viridiplantae > Streptophyta > Magnoliopsida > Malpighiales > Erythroxylaceae > Erythroxylum > Erythroxylum rotundifolium. Next base: position 3,579 of record JAOSBO010218630.1, on the reverse strand, counting down.
TATCAAACTCCTTAAACATGTGAAGAAGAGTATAATTATTTAATTTATTAAATAATAAAATTCGTATATATCACAAATACAATATATGATATTTATATGAAAAAAACACTAATATAACATGCCTTACCAAATCATCCTCATTTACAGAGAACTTAATATCTGGTTATTTTTGCTAAAAATTAAAAGTTAGAGCATTTTAGTACTATTTTGTAAAGTTTAGACTAATATTACAAAATTGAATAAATTTTGAATTTTTAAATAATTGTTATCCTTTTTCTCAAAAGAACTAATAATTCATGTCAATCAAGTCATTTTTCTGAGCTAGAAAGAAAAGAGAAAAAAATATAATAAAATTTTGTATTTACAATTATCTGAATTTAAGTAAGCTATTTAATTTTATTTTTTATTATGTGTAAAAGGATTATTTGTTAGTGTTTATTGTAGAATTTTTTACATTTTGGTTTAAGTTATCTTAATGTTTTTACCTGATAAAATTAAAAGAGATGCCAGAAAGAAGAAATCCTTTATTTTTATTGCAATGACTATAGAGTAATGTGAATCACTTTATTTAAAGCTTACTAGTTGTACATAAACCTGGTTGGAATTGTAACCAACTCCATTTAGAAGAGTGAAGCTTAGAACCCATATATATATATATATTCAACTCCATTTAGAAGACTGAAGCTTAGAACCTATATATATATTCCTTAGTTTCTTCATTGGCATATTAGAATATGAATTTATATTTAAAATCTTCATCATCATCAACTCAGTCTGAAATCCTGCATCAAAGCAGAGCCTGGGAAGGTCTGATAGTACGTAACATTACCCCTACAAAACAGAGAGGTTGTTTCCAGTAGACCCATATACAAATGTAACAAAGAAATGAAAAAAAAAGATATGCTAAAAGAGTAGGTAAATAAAATTAAATAAATAAAATAAAATAAAAGACAAGCTTGATGTATTTCATTATAAAAAATTCTAAAAGACTTGTTTTATACTCGTAGAGGCGCAAGATTAGTAAGTGGAGTCCCAACCATTCACAAAAGGAAAAAGACTGACAGCTTATCGTAGACAACGACAAAGTTGTCAGGATGCTCAAGAAAGCTAATAGAGAAGACATGTGATGTGCCAAAAACTCTACGAAAGTAGAGATGTGTTTATCTATTGTAGAACATGTCACCGCACATCCCCGTCTAAACAACAAACCTTATGGATAATGGTCATGGAAACCAAGAAAAGGGATAAACTCATTTGATCAAGGCTGCCAACCTTAACTAATATCTATAACCACTAGATTCATACCACATAGAAGACTTGAAAAATGATTAAAATAACAACACTACATACTAAAAACAAAGATCGCATCAGCAGAAATGAAATGCCAAAAGCAACTATAAGGATGGCTGAAACTGCCACCCATTACCTCCACAAATGAACGGAAGCTACTTATGGAGATGAAAAACATGAATAATACACTGTCAATAGGTACCAAACTTGCACCGAAAATTAGATAAGCGAAAGATAAAAGCATACCTGATGAATGGATTCCCTTTTAAAGGCCAAAGAAATGTGACTTGTCCTACCCAACATCAATGCAGAATTAACGTGAAAAAGAGTAAACACATACCTACTTAGGTCGATGTTTGTGTGACACTTCTAATACTCAGAAAACTTCCTTTTGTTGAATTTGTATTAATACTTTTTGCTATTTATATCAATGTTAAATTGGTATATTTATCGGAAGGGAAGTTTTTCATAAATTTTTTTAGTTTTACTTAATTTTATTATAATAGTAAAATTAATAATAAAATAACAATAAAACATTCAAATTATTATTTTGTAACAAAAATAACTCACCGTAAACTCTATAATTATCATTGTTAACATAACACATCACATAACATATAAATATTTATAATTTATATTTATATTTAAAAAAGTTTTCACAAATCAAAATAACCCAAGTTTTCTTTTTCCAATTACATGTTGCAATTACCATGAAATTCATATGCTCTGAAAGCATACATTATTTGAAGATTCAAAAACCTAACTTACAAATAGGAGCAACGAAATTAGGGTCAGGTACAGGGATGTTGTCTATCAATCCATACTCAACTAGCCAATCCATATTCACCAAAGAAACATTTTGGTCATGTTTGGCAAAAATCAAATTGCAGTAGTTGTTAGCTAATTCTATCAGCGTTTAATTAATAACTGATTATATCGGTTAATTTAATAGCGGATATCATTAGCTGTTTATTAAAAATGTTTGACAAAATTAGCTATTTAGTATTAGCTGTTTTTATGTAAAATAACTTACGAGGGCGTGAATTTAAATAACTTATAAGAATATGAATATTATATCTACTTAAATATTTTACCCTATTATTATGAGGATAATGTGTTGTTTCCTTTTGAGCCTTTTAAGCATCTTTATATTTATTACAAACTATTTAAATATGACAAAATTTTCCTTTTATAAGCAAAAAAGGAAAAACAAGTGGCTTAGATGTAAGTTTGCGTTGTGAAATAGTCAAAAGTAATAGGCCACAATGGTCATTATTAAAAAGCTAAAGACAAAATGCTAGTGATATGGAGCTTGTAAAAATCAGCTGGTAGGAGGATATTAGTTGTTTGACTAGCTAACCCACCAGCTAATAACCAAACAAATATATCAGCTATTTAACCATGCGAAACAGTTAATATCATCCCCCCAACTAATTTTTGGTTGAAATGCCATCATCCAAACGGGCCTTACGTACCTTCTGAGGTTCCTTCAAAGATATAGCTATTAGCTAGAAAGTATATTTAATTTTTCCTGCTGAGTAGAGAAGGATACACGTGTTTGGGTGGAGAGAAATTAGGAAATAAAAGTTTTTTTTTTTTGAGAATTAACTTGTGAGAATAGGGAAGCATTTTAATATGACCAGCCAATTACGCATTACGTAAATATGCTCATATTAAATAATTTTATTAAGATAGCATGCCACATTAATATTGTTAATTATATGGTTAATGACATATTATTTTATTATAAATTCAAATATCTTATTATTACTTTTGACAATTTTGTTCAATACTAAAAATTGAATAAACTTGCTAACGATATATTATTTTTATTATAAATTCAAATTTTAATTGTTATTTACCCAATTCAAAGTGCAAAAATAATATAGAAGTTCAAATTAATTAAACTTATAAACAATAAATATTTTTATAGCCTGAACAAATTGTATAATAAATCTTTCCATAGAATTACAGGGATCAGTACTTAGAAGCAACAAAAAAGAACCAATTCAATTCCCCGTGCAAAGAAGCTCAAAACAAAGACGCTAGTTAAAGAAGCTCAAAACAAAGAAACAATTAGACATGGTATAGTATATGTCAACAAATGAATAATAGAATATTAGCGTTGAATGAAGAACGCGTCTTAATAACCACCAGGAGTTGATGCAGGCTCCGATGTGTAGAAGAAAGGTCCGACAGAGAACAACTTGATCTTCTTGTCATTTAAAATGCGGTAGTTGGAGAATATGGCACCAGTTATCCCTTTGTTAACATCAGTTGGGAGCTTGC
>JAOSBO010218608.1:0-15373 GCA_027563915.1 Erythroxylum rotundifolium | reverse complement strand
TGCTTCCGATTTACATTCGCTTTGTTTCGCTATATGATCCGATTCGAATTTTCGTTAGTTCCGTTTACTTCGCTTTCAATTCTTTCGATGTTCTTCCGTTTTTCGTCAGTTGGGATCCGGTTTCCAGATCGGGTGCCAACATTTTAACTATATTTTTCTGTGTTGATTTGTGATGAAAGTGCATTTTGGATTTTATTAGTAAATAAAATCTAAATTTTAATTTCTCATTGCATGCATGCTTCCTCAGTTGAGTAATCAATTCTAATTTATACAATATGTTGATCCATATTTGTATTATATACATACAAAACCGTCCCAACATTTCACGCCATATACACCAACCAAACTTTCCGTCCGTAAATCCGATGCAAAGTTTGGCGCCATCGAGCACGAACTAAAGTTCGCCATAATCTGACCCTAATTCTAGACGAAATGTAAAAATGAAACAAAACGATCCCCAAATCCGTTAGTAATCTGCAACTGTTTTTTAGACGGAAATTTTGCAACAAAAATTGGGACAGATTTTTTCGTTGGGACGAATCTAGGTACAAATTTTTAGGGATAGAGTGTTTCAGTTCCAAATTTCTGACGGAATTTGTAACAAAACTCCGGTGGAATGTTTTCCGTCCCTAAAATTGTGACAATGGTGTCGAGTACAACTTTTCCATTTGTAAAATCGTTGAAATTTTTGAGCGTTTAGTCTGTCTTTAAGTCGGTCGCTATTTTGATTCCTAAATCCGTCCCAATTTCCATTCCTTTCTTTTTTGCACTTCTGTTGCTATTAAAATGGCACGTTTTTCTTTTTCCCCATTTATTTATTCTGAGAGGTCGAGAATCTAGTGCTCTGCTTTGCTTCTACTTCAGAAAGGTTGTGAAATTCTTGAGAGTTTCTCCCAATGGTGGAGTTGCTTTGTTTTGATTCATGAAACCAGCCATCACAAGTGTTTGAAGGTATTGGAAGCTCGGCATCACAAGCTCATTAAGGTAATTTCTTTTGCCAATTAGATGTTCCTCTCCCATAATAATTGACATCATTATATTTTAGGTATAACAATGGAAAATTTTTGGTGATTTATGGTTTGAGTTTTGTGTGGTTGATGAAAATTTGGTTATTTGTTGCTCTTAGTTAGTAATAATTGTTGTGATAATTCAGGAATTTAAGGATTTGGGGTTTTAATTATATTTTTCTGTGTTGATTTGTGATGAAAATTCATTTTAGATTTTATTAATAAATAAAATCTAAATTTTAATTTCTCATTGCATGCGTCTCAATTAAGTAATCAATTCTCATTTATACAATTTGTTGATCCACTTTTGTATTACATATAGACCAAACAGTCCCAACATTTTGCACTATATACATCAGCCAAACTTTCTGTCCTTAAATCTGTTGCAAAGTTTGGTGCCATCAGGCACGAAGTAAAGTTCGCCATAATCTCTCCCTAATTCTAGACGAAATATAAGAACAAAACAAAATGATCCCCAAATCCGTTAGTAATCTGCAATTGTTTTTTGGACTAAAATTTTTCAACGAAAATTGGAATGGATTTTTGCATTGGGACAGATCTAGGGACTGAGTTTTAGGGACGGAATCTTTCAGTCCCAAATATCAGACGGAATTTGTAACCAAATTCCAGTGGAATGTTTATCGTCCCTAAAATCGTGATAATGGTGTCGGGACCAACATTTCCATCCGTAAATCTATTGAAGTTCTTGAGTGTTTAATCCGTCCTTGAATCGGTCACTGTTTTGGTTCCTAAATCCATCCCAATTGCTGTTCCTTTCTTTTTTCCCACTTCTGCTGCCATTAAAATGGTGCGTTTTTGTTCGGTCCCTTTTATTTATTCTGAGAGGTCAAGAATCTGGCGCTCTGTTTGGCTTCTTCTTTAGGAAGGTTGTAAAATTCTTGAGAGTTTCTCTTAAAGGTGGAGCTGCTTTGTTTTGATTTATGAAACTAGCCATCACAATTGTTTGAAGGTATTGGAAGCTAGGCATCACAAACTCATTAAGGTAATTTATTTTGTCAATTAGATGTTCCCATCTCATAATAATAGACATCTTTATATTTTAGGTATAACAATGGAAAATTTTTAGTGATTTATGGTTTAGGTTTTAGTGTGGTTGATGAACATTTGATTATTTGTTGCTCTTAATTAGTAATAATTTTTTTGATAATTTAGGAATTTAAGGATTTGCGATTTTAATTATATTTTTCTGTGTTGATTTATGATGAAAATGTATTTTAGATTTTATTAGTAAATAAAATCTAAAATTTAATTTCTCAGTGCATGCATGCTTTCTCAATTAAGTAATCAATTCTAATTTATGCAATATGTTGATCCGCATTTGTATTATATATATACTAAACTGTCCCAAAATTCGTCCCAACATTTCACGCCATATACACTGACCAAACTATCCGTCCCTAAATCCGTTGCAAAGTGTGGCGCCATCGGCCGTGAAGTAAAGTTCACCATAATCCGTCCTTAATTCTAGATTAAATATAAGAACGAAAAACAACGATCCCCAAATTTGTTAGAAATCTGCGACTATTTTTTCGATGGAAATTTTGCAACGGAAATTAGGAAGGATTTTTAGGGACGGAATCTTTAAGTCCAAAATGTCGGACGCAATTTGTAACCAAGTTTTGGTGGAATGTTTTCCGTCCCTAAAATCATGACAATGGTGTCGGGACGAGCTTTTCCGTCTATAAATTCGTTGAAATTTTTGAACGTTTAGTCCGTCCTTAAATCGGTCACTATTTTGGTTCCTAAATCCGTCCCAATTTTCGTTCCTTTCTTTTTCCCACTTCTACAGCCATTAAAACGTTGCGTTTTTGTTTGGCCTCTTTTACTTATTTGGAGAGGTCGAGAATCTGGTACTCTGTTTGGCTTGTTCTTCTGAAAGGCTATGAAATTCTTGAGAGTCTCTCTTAAAGGTGGAGTTGCTTTGTTTTGATTCATGAAACTAGCCATCACAAGTGTTTAAAGGTATTGGAAGCTAGGCATCACAAGCTCATTAAGGTAATTTTGTTTGCCAATTAGATATTCCCCTCCCATAATAGTAGACATCTTTATATTTTAGGTATAACAATGGAAAATTTTTGGTGATTTATGGTTTGGGTTTTGTGTGGTTGATGAATGTTTGGTTATTTGTTGCTCTTAATTAGTAATAATTTTTGTAATAATTTAGGAATTTAAGGATTTGGGTTTTAATTATATTTTTATGTGTTGATTTGTGATGAAAATACATTTTAGATTTATTAGTAAATAAAATCTAAATTTTAATTTTTCATTGCATGCATGCTTCCTCAGTTAGGCAATCAATTCAAGTTTATGCAATATGTTGATCCACATTTGTATTTTACATATAAAAAACTGTCCCAAAATTTGTCCCAACAATTCGCGCCATATACACTGACCAAACTTTCCGTTCCTAATTCTGGATGAAATATAAGAATGAAACAAAACAGCCCCCAAATCCGTTAGTATTCTGCGACTGTTTTTTGGACGAAGATTTTTGCACTGAAATTGAGGTGGAATTTTCTATTGGGATGAATCTAGGGACAGATTTTGGTGATTTATAGCGTGGGTATTGTGTGGTTGATGAACATTTGGTTATTTATTGCTCTTAATTAGTAATAATTTTTATGATAATTTAGGATTTGGGGTTTTAATTATATTTTTCTGTGTTGATTTGTATTGAAAGTGCATTTTAGATTTTATTAGTAAATAAAATCTAATTTTATTTATGATGAAAGTGCGTTTTAGATTTTATTAGTAAATAAAATCTAAATTTTAATTTCTCACTACACGCATGCTTCCTCAATTAAGTAATCAATTCTAATTTATGCAATATGTTGATCCACATTTGTATTATATATATATATATATACAAAATCGTCCCAAAATTCATCCCAACATTTCGCGCGATATACACCGACCAAACTTTTCATCCCTAAATCCATTGCAAAGTCTAATGCCATCGGGCACAGAGTAAAGCTCGCCATAATGTGTCCCTAATTCTGGACGAAATATAAGAAAGAAACAAAATGGTCTCAAAATCTATTAGTAATCTGTGACTATTTTTTGGACGAAAATTTTGCCACAAAAATTGAGACAGATTTTTCTTTTGGGGCGGATCTAGAGACGGATTTTTAGGGACGAAATCTTTCAGTCCCACATATCGGATGTAATGTGTAACCAAATTCCGATGGAATGTTTTCCGTCCCCAAAATCGTGACAATGGTGTCAGGACTAACTTTCTGTCTGTAAATCAGTTGAAATTTTTGAGCGTTTACTCCATCATCAAATCGGTCACTATTTTCGTTCCTAAATCTGTCCCAATTTCATTCCCTTCTTTTTCCCACTTCTGCTACTATTAAAACGGTGCGTTTTTGTTTGACCGCTTTTATTTATTCTGAGAGGTCGAGAACCTATCTATTTGGGTGCTCTGTTTTGCTTCTTCTTTAGAAAGGATGAGAAATTCTAGAGAGTTTCTCTTAAAGGTGGAGTTGCTTTATTTTGATTTATGAAACTAGCCATCTAAAGTGTTTGAACGTATTGGAAGCAAGGAATCACAAGCTCATTAAGGTAATTTCTTTTGCAAATTAGATGTTCCCCTCTCATAATAACAGACATCTTTATATTTTAGGTAAAACAATGGAAAATTTTAGGTGATTTATGGTTTGGGTTTTGTGTGGTTGATGAACTTTTGGTTATTTGTTGCCCTTAATTAGTAATAATTGTTGTGATAATTTAGGAATTTAAGGATTTGGGGTTTTAATTATATTTTTCTGTGCTGATTTTTTATGAAAGTGCATTTTAGAATTTTTTTATAAACTGGAATTGCATTCAAAATGAAAAGTGCATTTTAGATTTTATTAGTAGATAAAATCTAAATTTTATTTTCACAATGCATGCATGCTTCCTCAATTAAGTAATCAATTCTAATTTATTCAATATGTTGATCCACATTTGTATTATATATATATATATATATCTATATATATATATATATATATATATATATATATATAACTGTCACAACATTTCGGGCCAAATACACAGACCAAACTTTCCGTCCCTAAGTCCATTGCAAAGTTTAGCGCCGTCGGGGGTCAAGATGGCACGAAGTAAAGTTCGCCATAATCGGTCCCTAAATCCGGACAAAATATAAGAACGAAACAAAATGGTCCACAAATCTGTTAGTAATCTGCGACTGCTTTTTAGACAAAAATTTTGCAACAGAAATTTAGATAGATTTTTCTATTGGGACAGATCTGGGGACGGATTTTTAGTGATGGAATCTTTCAGCCCAAAATATCAGTCAGAATTTGTAACCAAATTTTAGCGGAATGTTTTCTGTCCCTAAAATCGTGACAATGGTGTCGGGACCAACTTTTCCATCCGTAATCCGTTGAAATTTTCGAGCGTTTAGTCCATCCTTAAATCGGACGCTATTTTGGTTCCTAAATTCGTCCCAATTTCCGTTCTTTTCTTTTTCTCAATTCTGCTGCTATTAAAACGGTGCGTTTTTGTTGGATCCCTTTATTTATTCTGAGAGGTCGAGAATCTATCTTTTTGGGTGCTCTATTTTGCTTCTTCTTCTGAAAGTGTTGAGAAATTCTTGAGAGTTTCTCTGAAAGGTGGAGTTGCGTTGTTTTGATTCATGAAACTAGCCATCACAATTGTTTGAAACTATTGGAAGCTAGGCATCACAAGCTCATTAAGGTAATTTATTTTGCCAATTAGATCTTCCCCTCTCATAATAATAGATATCTTTATATTTTAGGTATAACAATGGAAAATTTTTGGTAATTTATGGTTTGGGTTTTGTGTGGTTGATGAACATTTGGTTATTTGTTGCTCTTAATTAGTAATAATTTTTGTGATAATTTAGGAATTTAAGGATTTGCAATTTTAATTATATTTTTCTATGTTGATTTGTGATGAAAATGCATTTTAGATTTTATTAGTAAATAAAATCTAAATTTTAATTTCTCAGTGCATGCTTTCTTCCTCAATTAAGTAATCAATTCTAATTTATGCAATATGTTGATCCACATTTGTATTAATATATACTAAACCGTCTCAACATTTTGCGCCATATGCATTGACCAAACTATCCGTCCCTAAATCCGTTGCAAAATTTGGTGCCATTAGGAGCGAAGTAAACTTCGCCATAATCCATCCCTAATTATGAATGAAATATAGGAACAAAAAAAAGGTCCCTAAATCCGATAGTAATCTGTGACTATTTTTTGGACAAAAATTGGGACGGAATTTTCTTTTAGGACGGGTCTAAGGGCAAATTTTTAGGGAAGGAATCTTTGGGTCCCAATTATCAAACAAAATTTGTAACCGAATTCTGGTGGAATGTTTTCCATCCTTAAAATCATGACGATGGTGTCGAGACCAACTTTTCCGTCTGTAAATCCATTGGAATTTTTGAGCTTTTAGTTCGTCCTTAAATTTGTCGCTACTTTGGTTCCTAAACCTATCACAATTTCCATTCCTTTCTTTTTCTCACTTCCCCTGCGTTTAAAGCGGTGCATTTTTTTCCCTTTTTATTTATTCTGAGAGCTTGATAATTTGTCTATTTGGGTGCTCTGTTTTGCATCTTCTTCAAAAGGTGAAATTCTTAAGAGTTTCTATTAAAGGTGTAGTTGCTTTGTTTTTATTCATGAAACTAGCCGTCACAAGTGTTTGAAGGTATTGTAAACTAGGCATCACAAGCTCATTAAGGTAATTTCTTTTGCCAATTAGACGTTGCCCTCTCATAATAATTCACAACTTTATATTTTAGGTACAACAATGGAAAATTTTTGGTGATTTATAATTTGGGTTTTATATGGTTGATGAACGTTTGGTTATTTGTTGCTCTTTATTAATAATAATTGTTGTGATAATTTACGAATTTAAGGGGTTAGGGTTTTAATTATATTTTTCTGTGTTGATTTATGATGAAAGTGCATTTTAATAAAATCTAAATTTTAATTTCTCATTGCATGCATGCTTCCTCAATTAAATAATCGATTCTAATTTATGTAATATGTTGATCCACATTTGTATTATATATAAACAAAACCATCCCAAAATCCGTCCAACCATTTCACGCTGTACACATTGACCACCATCACTAAATCTATTGCAAAGTTTGGCGCCATCAGGCGCGAAGTAAAGTTCACCATAAACCGTCCCTAATTCCGGACGAACTATAAGAATGAAACAAAACGGTCCCCAAATCTGTTAGTAATCTGCGACTATTTTTTGGATGAAAATTGGGATGGATTTTTCTATTGGGACGGATCTAAGGACAGATTTTTAGGGATGGAATCTTTCGGTCCAAAATATCGGACAGAATTTGTAACCAAATTTTGGTGGAATGTTTTCCTTCCCTAAAATTGTGACAATGGTGTCGGGACCAACTTTTCTGTCTGTAAATCTGTTGAAATTTTGGAGCGTTTGGTTTGTCCTTAAATTAGTCACTATTTTGATTCCTAAATCTGTCCTAATTTTCGTTCCTTTCTTTTTCCCACTTTTGCTGCTAATAAAACGGTGCATTTTTGTTTGGCCCCTTTTATTTATTCTAAGAGGTCGAAAATCTGTCTGTTTGGGTGCTCTGTGTTGCTTCTTTTTCAGAAAGGATGTGAAATTCTTCAAAGTTTCTTTTAAAGGTGGAGTTGCTTTGTTTTGATTCATGAAACTAGCCATCACAAGTGTTTGAAGGTATTGGAAGCTAGGCATCACAAGCTCATTAAGGTAATTTCTTTTGGAAATTGGATGTTCCCCTCTCATAATAATAGGCATTTTCATATTTTAGGTATAACAATAGAAAATTTTTGGTGATTTATGGTATGGGTTTTGTGTGGTTGATGAACATTTGGTTATTTGTCACTCTTAATTAGTAATAATTTTTATGATAATCTAGCTATTTAAGGATTTAGGGTTTTAATTATATTTTTCTATACTGATTTGTGATGAAAGTGCAATCTGGTGCTCTGTTTGGCTTCTTCTTTAAAAAGGTTGTGAAATTCTTGAGAGTTTCTATTAAAGGTGGAGTTGCTTTGTTTTGACTCATGAAACTAGCCATTACAAGTGTTTGAAGGCATTGGAAGCTAGGCATCACAAGCTCATTAATGCAATTTCTTCTGCTAATTAGATGCTCCCCTCTCATAATAGTACACATTTTTATATTTTAGGTACAAAATTTTTGGTCATTTATGGTTTGGGTTTTGTGTGGTTGATGAATGTTTGGTTATTTTTTGCTCTTAATTAGTAATAATTTTTGTGATAATTTAGGAATTTAAGGATTTAGGGCTTTAATTATATTTTCTGTGTTGATTTGTGATGAATGTGCATTTTAGACATTATTAGTAAATAAAATCTAAATTTAAATTTCTCATTGCATGCATGCTCCCTCAATTAAGTAATCAATTCAAATTTATGCAATATGTTGATCCACATTTTTATTATATATATAAAAAACCATCCCAAAATCTGTCCCAACATTTCGTGCGATATACATTGAAACCAAATTCCGGTGGAATGTTTTCCATCCCTAAAATCGTGACAATGGTGTCTAGGCCAACTTTTCTGTCAGTAAATCCGTTGAAATTTTCGAGTGTTTGGTCCGTTCTTAAATCGGTCGCTATTTTGGTTCCTAAATCCGTCCCAATTTTCCTTCCTCTCTTTTTCCCACAGTTGCTGCTATTAAAACAGTGTTTTTGTTTGGACGCCTTTTATTTATTCTTAGAGGTCGAGAATCTATCTGTTTGGGTGCCTTTTGCTTCTTCTTCATAAATCTTGAGAAATTCTTGAGAGTTTCTCTCAATGTTGGGAGTTGCTTTGTTTTGATTAATGAAACTACCTATCTCAAGTGTTTGAAGGTATTAGAAGCTAGGCATCACAAGCTCATTAAGGTAATTTCTTTTGCTAATTAGATTTTCCGCTCCCATAATAATAGGCATCTTTATATTTTAGGTAAAACAATGGAAAATTGTTGGTGATTATGGTTTGGGTTTTGTGTGGTTGATGAATGTTTGGTTATTTGTTGCTCTTAATTAGTAATAATTGTTGTGATAATTTAGGAATTTAAGGATTTGGGGTTTTAATTATATTTTTCTGTGTTGATTTGTGAAGAAAGTGCATTTTAGATTTTATTAGCAAATAAAATCTAAATTTTAATTTCTCATTACATGCATGCTTCATCAATTAAGTAGTCAATTCTAAGTTATGCAATATGTTGATCCACATTTGTATTATATATATACAAAACCGTCCCAAAATCCGTCCCAACATTTCGCACCATATACGCTGACCAAACTTTTCGTCCCTAAATCCATAGCAAAGTTTGGCGTCATCGGGTGCGAAGTAAAGTTCGCAATAATCTGTCCCTAACTCCGAATGAAATATAAGAATGAAACAAAAAGGTCCCCAAATCCGTTAGTAATCTATGATTGTTTTTTGGACGGAAATTTTGCAGCAAAAATTGAGACGGATTTTTCTATTGGGACAGATCTAGGGACGTATTTCTAGGGACGGAATCTTTCAATTCCATATATCAGATGGAATTTGAAACCAAATTTCGGTGGAATGTTTCCCATTACTAAAATCGTGACAATGGTGTCGGGGCCAAATTTTCTGTCAGTAAATCGGTTGAAATTTTCGAGTGTTTAGTCCGTCCTTAAATTAGTCGCTATTTTGGTTCCTAAATCTATCCCAATTTCTGTTCTTTTCTTTTTCCCATTTCTGCTGCTATTAAAACGGTGCATTTTTTTATCCCCTTTTATTTATTCTGATAAGTCGAGAATCTATCTGTTTGGGTGGTGTTTTTTGCTTCTTCTTCATAAATGTTGAGAAATTCTTGAGAGTTTCTCTTAATGGTGGAGTTGCTTTGTTTTGATTCATGAAACTACCCATCTCAAGGGTTTGAAGGTATTAGAAGCTAGGCATCATAAGCTCATTAAAGTAATTTCTTTTGCAAATTAGATTTTCCCCTTTTATAATAATAGACATCTTTATATTTTAGGTGAAACAATAGAAACTTTTTGGTGATTATGGTTTGGGTTTTGTGTGGTTGATGAATGTTTGATTATTTGTTGCTGTTAATTAGTAATAATTGTTGTGATAATTTAGGAATTTAAGGATTTGGGGTTTTAATTATATTTTTATGTGTTGATTTTCGTTGAAAGTGCATTTTAGGTTTTTTTTGGATAAACTGGAATTGCATTTTAAATTTTATTAGTATATAAAATCTAAAATTTAATTTCTCATTGTATGCATGCTACCTCAGTTAAGTAATCAATTCTAATTTATGCAATATATTGAACCACATTTGTATTATATATATGCAAAACTGTCCCAAAATTCGTCCCAACATTTTGCACCATATAAACTGACCAAACTTTTTGTCCCTAAATCTGATGCAAAGTTTGGCACCATCTGGCACGAAATAAAGTTTGCCATAATCCGTCCCTAATTCCGAACGAAATATAAGAACGAAAAAAAGGTCCTCAAATTCGTTAGTAATCTGCAATTTTTTTTTGGAATGAAATTTTGCAATGAATATTGGGACAGATTTTTAGGGACAGAATCTTTCGGTCCCAAATATCGAATGAAATTTGTAACCAAATTCTAGTGGAATGTTTTCCGTCCCTAAAATCGTGACAATGGTGTCAGGACCAACTTTTTCGTCCGGAATTCTATTGAAATTTTTGAGTGTTTAGTCCGTCCTTAAATCGATCGCTATTTTGGTTCCTAAATCCATCCCAATTTCCATTACTTTCTTTTTCCCACTTTTGCTGCTATTAAAACGGTGTGTTTTTGTTTGGCCCCTTTTATTTATTATGAGAGGTTGAGAATCTGTTTGTTTGGGGCCTCTGTTTTGCTTCTTCTTCAGAAAGGTTGTGAAATTCTTGAGAGTTTCTCTCAAAGGTGGAGTTTCTTTGTTTTGATTTATGAAACTGGCCATCACAAGTGTTTGATGGTATTGGAAGCTAGGCATCACAAGTTCATTAAGGTAATTTCTTTTGCAAATTAGATGTTCCCCTCTCATAAAAATATATATCTTTATATTTTAGGTATAACAATGGAAAATTTTTGGTGATTTATGGTTTCGATTTTGTGTGGTTGATGAACATTTGGTTATTTGATGCTCTTAATTATTAATAATTGTTGTGATGATTTAGGAATTTAAGGATTTGGGTTTTTAATTATATTTTTCTGTGTTGATTTGTGATGAAAGTGCATTTTAGATTTTACTAGTAAATAAAATCTAAATTTTAATTTCTCATTACATGCATACTTCCTCAATTGAGTAATCAATTCTAATTTATGCAATATGTTGACCCACATTTGTATTATATATATACAAAACTGTCCCAAAATCTTTCCCAACATTTCACGCCACATACACCGACCAAACTTTCCGTCCCTAAATCTGTTGCAAAGTTTGACACCATCAGGCGCGAAGTAAAGTTCGCCATAATCCGTCCCTAATTTCGGACGAAATACAAAAGCGAAACAAAAAGGTCCCCAAATCCGTTAGTAATATGTGACTGTTTTTTGGACGGAAATTTTGCAAAGAAAATTTGGACGGATTTTTCTATTGGGACGGATCTAGGGACAGATTTTTAGGGACGAAATCTTTCAATTCCAAATATCGGATGGAATTTGTAACCAAATTCCAATAGAATGTTTTCAGTCCCTAAAATTGTGACAATGATGTCGTGAACAATTTTTCCGTCCGTAAATCCATTGACATTTTTGAGTGTTTAGTCCGTCCCTAAATCAGTTGCTATTTTGGTTCTTAAATACGTCCCAATTTTAGTTTCTTTCTTTTTCTCGCTTCTGCTACTATTAAAACGGTGTGTTTTTGTTTGGCCCCTTTTATTTATTATAGGAGGTTGAGAATCTGTCTGTTTGGGTGCTTTGTTTTGCTTCTTCTTCAGAAAGGTTATGAAATTCTTGAGAGTTTCTCTTAAAGGTGGAGTTGCTTTGTTTTGACTCTTGATACTAGCCATCACAAGTGTTTGAAGGTATTGGAAGCTAGGCATCACAAGCTCATTAAGGTAATTTCTTTTGTCAATTAGATGTTCCCCTCTCATAATAATAGGCATCTTTATGTTTTAGGTACAACAATGGAAAATTTTTGGTGATTTATAGTTTAGGTTTTGTGTGGTTAATGAACATTTGGTTATTTGTGTAGCACCCCCTTACCGTAGGGTACACATCGGGAAGCCCGGAGGTCATTTTGGTATATATCCTACGATAAGGGGGAGCTACAATCAATCACTACATTAACTTCACATGGCATCATAAGAAAATCATAATATTTTAAAGCTAACTTTTTCCTCATTTCATTTCACAAAACTGAAAGTCTACATTATATCTTTCAACACTTACTATATGTACATGATCAAAACCTAGTACAAAAGTATTACATGAAAGAGAAAAATATACAAAGTCTATCTAATCTATCCAAAAATCCTAGCTGACCGACCTTTGAGCCATGACTTCTCTTACCAAAACACAATCTACACGGTTGGTAGAGCCTCTCAGTAGCTAGAGTCGTCTCTCGATCTTGAAAAGACAATGTTGCAATTTTGATGAGTTTTGCGAACTCAATGAGGTAACCATCATCGATGGTTCTCTCAATTCATGCATCACATCAATACATGTAACATATTTTTCACATCTTTGCATATTCATAAAACAACACCTTTCACTTTCAGAACAATCATAATGTTCATTTTATTCAAGTAAAATACACATATCAAATATAAATGTAATGCACGTGATTTAGTCTAATTTGTTACTTTGTTATGACTAAGTGCCTTGTAGATACCAAGCTGTATCGATTAATGTCCCATATCCCTTAATGGATAACGGGTACATGCACAACTGAACCAAAGGCTCTTATCACATTTTGAGCTTTAAGCTCTTTTACTGGCAACTCTGGTCACAACTACCTTTATCTTTCATGCATTCATGAAATGAATTGCATCTCACATATTCATTTAATCATTGGTTGTAATCGGTCACATTCCCAGTCAAAACACAATCATCTTTGGACCTTAGTCCAACATTCAACAAAATTTTTGGAGTAACATTTATTTCGTCACATTCACATACAAGTAGCACTTCAATATCTCAATCCAATATCACAGTCATCGGACCTTCATTATATGGAATCAACATTCAAGCCACATTTATTCAATCATTTCAAACAGAATTTAAACAACCAGTAATTAAGTGAGACCATCTAGGTTACTCACAAGTTACTCCCGAAGCTAATTCCTGGAAGCCAACATCTGGGGTTGACGTTCCAGTTGCCCCTCTATAACAAATAATATATACAAACATCTCAATATGCAAAATTTTAATTGTTTAACAATGCACATGTGTGAAATGAATTATGTACAATGCATGTTCATGACCATCCCGGGTATCTTTCCGTCAATTTCATCACAAAATCATTCTCATATCAAAACTCATCTAATTATAGTTTCTACTTAGGATTATGCCTCACTAACAACATTAAATTTGCCATTCATTTCTTATTGACTCATCATATCCAATTAGAAAGTGAAAATGATATAATTTAGTCATACTCACTTCTAGAAAAGTGTTCCTCTATGTCTTATCTTTACATTAATACCAAAATCACTCAATTTGGCTCAGTATTTTGGAAGATATGCCTCAAACATTTTTGGGTTGTTCATATTCAAAAAACAATATGCTATACACAATTTTCATCCAGAAATTCAATATCTCAAAGACTGAGTCATAATTCGACTTCTTGAGCCAATTTCTAGGCCTTTATCTCTACTTTACTCCAAATAAAAAATCCTCCCATTTGGAATCCGATAGATCAAGATATCACTAAACTACTGAAGCATGTTCAGTCAAAATATCTAACTCATACTCTTCCAACCGATCCCCTCACTTTGATTCAATCAATCTTTTTTTTTCAAATCAAAACCAAAAGCTATAATTTTTTTTAGAGATGCAGAAACATGTTATGAATCCAATGCTTTAAAAATCACTTTCCTGATGACCTCAAAGATAGATTCAAATGAAAAGTAGGCTAAATGGAAAGAGACAGATGAGATAGGAAAATTGCTATAACTTTCCCTACAGTTATCAGATTAAGGTGTTCTTTATATGGTTCGAAAGAGGACTTCAAGATCTACAACTTTCTTGAAGACGTAAAAGACAGACTCTATCATCTGAAGGTTCAAAAATGGATCAGACGATAGAAAATGAACAGTCTATAGAAGAAGAAGTCTCGGTCTCTTGGGCAGAAAGCAGATGAATGCAAAAACAAACGAATCAAAAGTAGACAAAATTCGTCAGAAAGTAGACAAAGCAAAAAGGTAGATGACATGGAAAACATAGACAGAAGCAAAATACAATCAGAAACAAAACATAGACGGAAACAAATCACAGACGGAAGTAAAACACAGACGATAGGCGAATGCACTAAGCAGACGATAGGTGGTCAACTTAAGACAATGCAACATAGACGATACGTCTTTACAGATGATAGATGAATACAACTTAAGACAATGCAACATAGACGATACGTCTTTACAGATGATAGATGAATACACTAAGTAGACGATAGGTGGTCAACTAGAGACGAAGCAAAGTCAACTTAAGACGATGCGACATAGAAGATACGTTTTTACAGACGATAGATGAATGCACTAAGCAGACGATAGGTGGTCAACTTAAAACAAAACAAAGTCAACTTAAGACAATGCAACACAGACGATACATCTTTACAGATGATAGATGAATGGATTAAGCAGACAATAGGTGGTCAACTTAAGATGAAGCAAAGTCAACTTAAGACGATGCAACACAGACGATACGTCTTTACATTCCTACTCATTCCCCTTCCTAAGGACCCTAACTTTCAATCCAAAGGTACAAAAAAATTTCATACTATATACTGTTGAAAAGCTAAAAGAAATGTCTACAACTTTTGTGAAGACCATTTTGTCAAAATCCATCTGGATCAGTACAGTAAATTCATGGAAGTTTCAAATCAAAATTTCAACTCCAACTCTAAAGAATTTATTCACTACTTGTTGAAAACTCCAAGATCTTCAACTATCCCTAAAGCCCTAACTTCATGCAAAATCACGTACTTCTCTGTGAACACTAACCAACTTCTGGTTTCTCTTAGAGTAGAAGAAACACTCAACAGTAGAGGAAGTAGTGAGGGATATGAAAAAAATCAAAGTTAACTCTCGGAAGGAGTTTGATGGAAAATTCTGTGTATGGGAAGAAATTTGGAGAAGATGATAACAAGGAAAAAACTTAGGAAAAGAACAAACCCCTTTTTAACTCTCGAATTACTC
>JAOSBO010218603.1:0-15375 GCA_027563915.1 Erythroxylum rotundifolium | reverse complement strand
CAATCTTGGAATTTTTATATATTTGACCGGTTTCCAAGGATCGATCGTAAGATCGAATCGACAGAGCCGCGATCAGCACACTTAAGCATGTCGGGCCATGTTGTGCGAATGGAATTATTGCCTAGTGTACGTAAAGCGCATGAGTGGTGTTTGGATTGCATAGGCAGATGGGCTCCATGCTGTACGCATCAAATTGTCTTCCTTCTTTCCTCTTCATTCGGTTCTCGCTTGCCTCGAGCTAGTAAGATTCTAGTGTAATTTTTGGATGACTGTTTTCACCTTGCATTCATACGGATGTGGGGTTGACCACGTAGCGACCTATGTGTGCCAAACATGCCTCTATTGGGTGTGTTATGGTCCACAGGTGGGGTGCTAGTGTTCTTGGATGAGATAAGCTTAATGGGCAGAGCAGCCCTCCCAAAGTCCTTCAGAATAGCTTTGTCCCTTGACTCGAACGACGTCCGCACCTGTTCTCAATGCCTACCAGGGAGATTGTGCAAGGAATCGATGTCGCAAAGGAATGCTACCTGGTTGATCCTGTCAGTAGTCATATGCTTGTCTCAAAGATTAAGTATGAACTATTTCAGATTGTGAAACTACGAATGGCTCATTAAATCAGTTATAGTTTGTTTGATGGTACCTACTACTCAGATAACCGTAATAATTCTAGAGCTAATACGTGCAACAAGCCCCAACTTCTGGAAGGGATGCATTTATTAGATAAAAGGTTGATAAGGGCTATGCCCGTTGCTCTGATGATTCATGATAACTCAACGGAACGCACGGCCATCATGTCGGTGACGTATCATTCAAATTTTTACCCTATCAACTTTTGATGGTAGGATAGAGGCCTACCATGGTGGTGACGGGTGACAAAAAATTAGGATTCTATTTTGGAGAGGGAGTCTGAGAAACGGCTACCACATCCAAGGAAGGAAGCAGGCACGTAAATTACCCAATCTTGACACGAGGAGGTAGTGACAATAAATAACAATACTGGGCTCAATGAGTCTGATAATTGGAATGAGTATAATCTAAATCGCTTAATGAGGATCCATTAGAGGGCAAGTTTGGTGCCAATAGCGATAGTAATTCTAGCTTTAATAGTGTATATTTAAGTTGTTGCAGTTAAAAAGCTTGTAGTTGGAACTAGGGTTGGGTCGGCCGGTCCACTATAAGGTGTGCACCGATCAGCTCGTCCCTTCTACCGGTGATGCGCTCCTAGCTTTAATTGGTCGAGTCGTGCCTTCGATACTGTTACTTTGAAGAAATTAAAGTGCTCAAAGCAAGGCTATGCTCTGTATACATTAGCATGGGACAACATCATAGGATTTCGGTCCAATTGTGTTGGCCTTCGGGATCGGAGTAATGATTAACAGGGACAATTGGGGGCATTCATATTTCATAGTCAGAGGTGAAATTCTTGGATTTATAAAAAATGAACAACTGCGAAAACATTTTCCAGGGATGTTTTCATGAATCCAGAATGAAAGTTGGGGGCTCGAAGATGATCAGATACCATCCTAGTCTCAACCATAAACGATGCCAACTAGGGATCGACGAACGTTGCTTTTAGGACTCCGTCGGCACCTTATGAGAAATCGAAGTCTTTGGGTTCCAGGGGGAGTATGGTCGCGATGCTGAAACTTAAAGGAATTGATAGAAAGGCATCACCAGGAGTGGAGCCTGCGGCTTAATTTGAATCAACACGTGGAAACTCACCAGGTCCGGATATAGTAAGGATTGACAGACTGATAGCTCTTTTTTTTATACAATGTAAAAAAATTATATTGATAAAAAAGTGCGTGATACACAGTCAATGGGACATACCTCGACCTCAACTAGAGTCCTACCCAAGTACAACCACATCCCAAGTACACCCAAATGAGAATCGCCTAGTGCCCTGATACAAAAGGAGGCTAGGTTTAGAATTTCCATGATGTGTACCCAAAAATCCAAAAATACGAGAATTTACAGGAGTTGCAAAATAGCCAAACAAAAGCATGGGAGGTGAATAAGAAAATACCATCCAGCATTAGAGCTGGTATTAGGTAATTCAATCCCGTGGTGAGCAGTACCGTCGGCTGTGAACAGTGCCACCGGTGGTGAATAATACCACTGCGGTGAACAGTACCACAGGTAGTGAACAACAACTTCAGTAGTGAACAGAAACAGATGATCCAGTGAGTTCTAATAACATAAACAGTGATTGGTTCTAGCTCAACAACATCATAATATAGAGGATAACAACAACAGATAGGGCAACATACATGTAGAAAAGGGAGCATGCAGACAATGTGCGCATCGAGCCTAGGAGGGCAACAACGTCCAAGGTCTTGACTCAGTAATAAGCAAATGCCTACATGAACAGTGCCATGCAGACGTGTATGGATATATGTATATGTCTTTAGCCCATGTGGAGAGCCTACTTCCCAGTTGTTGACCTGCAAAATGAACAAACACATTAGTTCAACCGGGCTAAGCCCACCAGTCCGGTTCGCCCTTGGCCCCAGATGATGGGGTCCTCCATCATTTTACAGCCAATGGGGTTCGAACTAGTAGTAGATGCAACCCTCTAATTTTTTGCAAGACTGGATGAGGCTAGACAATAGGTGAAATTCAGGCTCCCGTCTCCTTTTCCATGCAATTGTGAAGATCTTGCCTCCAAAAGACCAGCCGCCCATCAATAAAATATCCAATAGGATTTCAGCTACACCTGACATTACCATGTTGATGCCTCCCCAAGGACCATAGTAATTATGAGCAACGGACTTCAGCAAGTATCAGCCTTTCCTTCTAATTAAGCACTCAAATTCAGGACCACCAATGCAAAGGAGGCCATACACATAAAAACCACCACCCTAAACACCACAAAACAAACTCAAGCACAAGGAAGTAATCTAACCAATAGATTACGATCAACCTTCCAAGAATGAAATAGTACCAGCAACTAGTGGGGGTCAAGTACTAGGGGACGAACATACTAGACAACCCCCTATTTTGTAAAGCTCCATAGGAGTAGAGTAGTGGCAAGCACTCTCCACAACTACAGGGAGCTAAGATTTCAGCTCCTCCCATCCAGTAAGGCGTATTAAGACTAGCAGATTGTCCTCCTACAAGAAACTAGAGGAAAATTGACTCCAAATGCTAATATTAACGTCAACAGACCTTCGGTGGTAGTCCAAAATTATAGTTTCCCATCCAAAATACTTCAGTCTTGATACAAAATTGAGCTTCTACAAATACCTTCAGTGAGCATGGGGAAATCACTAGCTACCCCAAGAAACAAAGAGGGAACCAGTACTTAGCTCTCTTTAGCTAACAAAAGAATGCCCCTGCCATACGACTAGCACAGAAGGCACCAAAAGTGATCAGTCACAGCATAAGGTCAGCCAACCCCCTAGAAGGAGAACACTGCAAAGCAAGTGAATAGGGAAAGATTCCAACTAACCAATTAGCAAAAACAGTAAAAAAATTGATCATATCAGGGGGTATAAGTGATACAAAATCTTGTACATTATAGTTTTAATCTTGAAGATAGCATCTTGGCTGGTAAAGATCACCTCATTCAACTGAGTTGCATTTCGTATTTCCATAACATGTAGACAGTGCTCAAGAAGGCTAAGCGGGAAACTTTACTTCTTAATTGAGCTCTAGGATACAATCTTCTGATCCACTTAAGAGCACAGTGCAAGGTAGTCATGGCTCTAGGGAGGTGGAGTCACTCCCGGATTCCTTTCCATACAGTATCGATGAAAGTACATAGAAAAAATAGATGTTTAACTATTTCCAGGGCTGAGTGGCAAAATAGCAGGTTCAATCAATGTCCAAGAACAGCAGATTGTCTTTAGAGGGTAAACAATTGCAGAAACTGAGCCAAGCAATGATAGAGAACTTAGATGGGATATATTGTTTCCAGATAAAGGTCATCCATGATCTTTGTGGCTGTTGGACTAGAAGCAAGTCATAGAGTTTCTACAGAGATTGAACTCCTCTCATACAACAACATTGCAACCCTTCGACTAGTAGTCTTTAATGCCCCAGTTTTTCAGCTAAGAGGGTGTCAATAACAACAAGTTTCTTCATGAAGGGAGAGTCCCGATTATGGGGTTCCCACACTCATATAGAGTCCTTTTAAAGAATTTTCATGGATCCACTTAATCTAAAGTGAATTGGCTTTGGAATGAAGATTCCATAAAGCCTTAGAAAGTAAAGTTGTGTTTCAAAGTTTGCTATTTTTCAGTCCCAGGCTGCCTTTCGCTTTGGGAGCACAAATATTATCCCACACCACTTTGAAATTCTTGCCTCCCCATAAAAAGAGGTGGCAAATAGAGGTAATGTGCTCCAAGATTGTAGCCGGGATTGGAAAAGCTTGGAGCCATAAAGAAAGAACTCCTTGAATAACAGAATTAATAAGTTCAACTCGACCAGCATATGATAAGGACTTTCCATGCCAAGTATTCAAATACGCCTCCACAGATTCAATAAGGGGAGAATATTGGATGACCGAGACTTTCATAAGCACCAATGGGATCCCCAAGTATATCACAGGAAACTCCCCAATGGGATACTGCACCATTTGGAGAATGGGTTCTCTTAGCCAATTCGGAACAACTGCTAGATATACATGGGATTTATTATGATTAACCTTTTGACCCGCAACATTTCTCAATTCCTCCAAAGTAAGTAGCAAAGTATGGATAGAGCCATAATCTCCTCGGGAAAACAACATGAGGTTATTAGCAAAAGCGAAGTGAGTGATTCTAAGCTTTTGACACTTGGGGTGGAACTTAAAGAGTGGATCAGATGTGCATAGGTTCAAAAGTTGTGACAGGTATTCCAAACACAAGAGGAATAATAAGGGGGACATGGGATCCCATTGTTGAAGGCCTCTTTGAGCCCGAAACATACCATGGAGGGTACCATTCACTGAAATCGAATAAGAGGAAGTAGAGACGCATTCCATAACCCATCCAATAAACATACTTGGAAAACCCAATGCGGTCATCATGTTAGTTAGAAAAGGCCATTCCATTGTATCATAGGCCTTTATAAGATCAATTTTAAGCATACACCTTGGAGAGATGTGCTTCCTTATATATCCTCGCACTAACTCATGTCAAGGAAGATGTTATCAAGCATATGTCATCCAGGGACAACAGCCATTTGGGCAGGGTCCACTATAGGGCCCACAACCAAGGTCATCTGATTAGCAAGGATCTTGGTGATCACTTTATAAATCACTTTGAGGCAAGCTATAGGCTGAAAGTCGGAAACTTGAGGCTTACCCTTCTTCGGTATTAAGGCAAGAATAGTATGATTGATTTGTTTTAGTAGTCGTTCGGAATCAAAAAATTCCCTAACAGCTTTGAGTAGATCTTGTCCCACCACTGCCCATTGCGATTCGAAGAATATAGAAGAGTATCAAACAAAGCTGATTTAATTTCCAAATCCTAGATTGGAGCAATTCAAAAGGGTTCTAGCTGCTTTCATCAAGGGTGGAGCCGAAAGTCATAACTATAGGGTCAAGACATCTCACAGAGGTAGAGGTGCCAAGTAAGGTCGTATAATAGTGCAAAACACAAGTTTCCACTTCCTGAATAGAACACGCCTGGGTACCGTCTTCTTTGACAAGGAAAGCAATAGCATTTTGTAGGCCCCATTTGCAAGCTATGGCATGAAAGTATTTGGTACTTTTATTAGCTTCAAGGAGATGAGTACATTTCACTTTCTGTTGGTAGAATTTTTGTTCGATGTCCATAAAAAATTTGGCCTGTTTTCTCTTTACTATAACTTCCTACTGTAATTCCCAGTCAGCTGGTCGAGAAAGTGATGATTGGTAAGCCTGTTGAAAGGCTTCAGTTGCTTATTTAGTATGGTCTGAGATATGCCTAAAAGCAGCATGATTCAAGGCTTTAAGAGGAAGCTTCAGGCTTTTCAGTTTCTTGCATAAACAGAATTGATTAGAGCCTGGAAAAGAAGACTCCCAGCTGTAAGTAAGGATGTGCTGGAATTGAGGATGAAGGAGCCACATATTATAGAAGTTAAACGGCTTGTTCCCCTGAGAAACCACCCGATTATAGGTAACCACTATAGGACAATGATTAGACTCAGGCCTCATGCTAAGGAAATGGGCAGAGCACTCTAACCTTGTAGGACCCTAGTGTGAGTTAAGTAAGACTCGATTCAACTTTTCACAAAGAAGGTTTTTATGCCAAGTATAAAATTCCTTGGTGGACTTAGCATCTTCGAAACCCATTTCCATTTGGAAATCCAACAAATCCTGGAGAAGATAGGTAGACGAATTTGGCACCCCATTCGTTCCTTAGCTGCGCAAACATAATTAAAGTCTCCTATGATGATCCAAGGGAGGGATGGAGTTGATCCCAGCCTCATAAGATGGTGCCACAATCCCCTCATTACGGTTACACTGTACAAACCGTAAACAAATGTGAGGTGGAAGTCCTGTTGAGTAATGCGGCAGGACACTAAACAATGAATATGTTGAGCCCTAATATCAACCATTGAGCAAGTGAAAAACTTCAGATTCCAACCCATACATATACGGCCACCCACCACATGGTCAAAAATTTTTCAAACGTTCCATCCGTTGAATTTAGTTCTCATTAGTCGATTCAAACCCTCAACATTCAATTTAGATTCAAAGAAGCATGGTATATTACACTTGTGTTGTTTTATAAGCTGAACAACACTATGTTGTCATGAGGCTTTATTAAGGCCTCGGACATTCCAGCAGAAGATAGTCATATCACGAGAGAGGAAGAGCGCTCACCTCCTCTGTGCGTAGATACTCCCAACACCAATTTCCCTTTATCAGAAGTTGGCTGACTACCATAAGTCTGGTCAGTAACCACAGTAGGGATGGATTTTTGGGTAGTAGATTTTGTAACATTAATCCCTCACAACCCATCACCAACCTCCACAATTTTACCTCCTGTTTTGGACTGAGTAGGCTTCAGTCCTTTACTGCTGAGAGGGTCCTCCTGAGGAGTACTAGTAGTGATGTTAGAATGGGGTAAACTTTGTTGATCCTTTCCTGTGACTATTTGAGATCCATCTGCATGACTAGCAGAAGTCACCCTACCTCTATTGGTGTGTGGCCGAACCTGATCAGAAGCCTCGCCTCTATACTACTTCTGGGAGCCTCCTAGTGCCCCTGAAAGTGGGACATCCTCCTGACCTTTCTACTGACCAACATATGGTGAAGCCTAAATAACCAAAGTAGAAGAGCAGCCTGTGACTTAGGCTGTAAGCTTCTACTGGCCCCCATCGATTTGTTTCAGCATGTTCACCTCCCTGGGACCCTACTTAGAGTGGTAGGAGTTCACCATAGTTGTTTGACTTTGAGTGCTTATCCCCTCATCTACAGTGTTCTCAGTTGGTAGTTTGGTAGTCGGCTCCAGCCCTCCATTTGTATTGCCTTGCTGTGCTCCCTCTTGGGAAACCATCTGGGACTCCACTCTAGGAGCCTGTCAATTAAGCAGAGACTAACTCTTAACCCCTGCCACTGGTTGATCCGTCTCCACGTTATTCCCATCCAACTCCGCGGCACCCTCCCACCTATGTTTCTTCTTCTTCTTAGCTTGGACTTTACAGTCAAAAGGGGTATGGCCGAATTGTTTACAAGTAAAGCAATAGCAGGGGTAGGTCTCAAACACAACAGATTGTGTATATCTATTGCCAACCGACATCTTGACACTAAAAGAAGTAGTAGCGGGCTTGGATACATTGACTTCCACAAGCATACGGTGCTATCCGTGCAAATTGGTTTCCCAACTCTAGAAGCCAGTTTAGACAACGCATTTTCACTCCAGAGTTCTTAAGGAACATTCAGGAATTAGATCCAAAGGAGGACCTCCATGCAAACATCATAATTAAAGGTGAAGGCTAGGGGGAGCCTCTTAAGGAGGAGGGTTTTCCCAAAGAGGAGATAGGGTTCACCGGCTAGTACACTAGTATGGTCCTCCTCATTATCAAATTGGAAGATCACCCATCCAATATTATGAGGGAGGATCTTGCATGACACTCCCCATTTCGACACTAATCCATCTAGTGTTTTCATACTAGGAAATCATTCAATGAAGCAACCAACTAAGCAGTAGCCCCATTTTGTCTCCACATTGACCTCATCTTCCTTTTCCACTACCACTTCATCTTCGACAGCCCACAAACTCAACTTCAAGCTTTTTCAAGGATCACGGTTGGCACTAAAAAGGCTCATAAAGGATGGTTTCTGAGGCATGGCTACAGGGGAGGCACCTTTAGACTGAGACCCCTTGTTGTCCATCTGAGCAGCAGACGGGTCTTGGGTAGTCTCTTTTGATTCAGAAGAGGTCTCATAAGAAGAAGCATCAGTTCCTTCCTCCCCTTGTTCATTGACTTCTTCCACAGAAACATTCGGGGGCCTATCAATCAGCACCCCTTGATCTTCCTCCTCCACATTCAGCTGAGTGTCAGGAGTAACTTCCCGTAGAATTCCGAGTACACAGTCCTTGGTGATATCCCACCCTCTATGAGGCATTTTCCTTCTTTTCCCCATGTCGTTTAGGCATGCAGTCATTAACACCTACTAAGCTAATCTGACCCAAATGTTGGCAGGAACTAAGCACTAACACCGCCCCTGATGCCTAACTTCAGACAAGCCACCAAAACAAGCCCGAAGAATGTTGTTTGTGTCACCTCAGGAGAATCCCACACACCAGTAAGTAAGGGGCAATGCTTCTATCAACAAACTCCCTTAATTCCCAAGTTTGGGCAAACCACCTGCAAAGAAATGCACAGCCAAATGGCAACTAGCAACTAAAATTGACCCCTCCCTTCCCACACACAGACCTCTTACCCAGAGAAGGCACAAATTACCCTGTAAGTGCCACCCTAGCAGAACCCACACAACAGCAAGTATGCTAGTGAACCCTAACAGCTCAGTGAGGAACACCAAAAGGGCAATGCAGAGGCCCTGGGGAGCTTAGAACCATAATCGGTGCAAATATAGAAGTATCAACCAGTAGAAGGAATTAAACACTTACTGAAAAAGAGAGCCCCTGACTCTAGCGGGCGCAAGCATTCTCCTTGTACCACTGGTTCTCCACTAAGCAACAAGGGTAACCGCCGCCACAAGAGAATCAGAAAAGGCGCCAATTACCCACCAAAGAAAATAGCTCGTCAGATCTACAGTGCTAGAGCGTCACAATGTTGGGGGAAAAACAATAAGCACTTAATAGACGTCGAGTACCAATGCGCTCCTCCAGCCTACAGATTTACCTAACCTGCAAGCCCAGTCGACGTCAAATGAACAGGGAAATCACTAATACACTGTGCCCATGTCTAGGGCAACAATGCATACTAGACGCTCTGCTCAACCCTGACGAAGTCTACCCAAATGCAATTGCTACAAGCTAGGAAAATTAAAGAGTAGTTACAGAAGTATCAAACCACCAGGCAGTGAGAGTCATCGAACAAGATGCATGTGGGACTTGGAGGAATATGTGAAGAATCACCCAAGTTGAGAGAACAACTCAAAATGCATACTAATACTGATAGCTCTTTTTTTTGTTTGATACAGTGTAAAAATTATATTGATAAAAAATGGATTTGTACACATTCTATAGGGCATACCCTGACCTCTGGGTAATCTACAAAAAATTCTTGTCATTAGTGAATAGGGAATCCAAAAGTCAAGCATCAGTAAGTACATATAAGGAGCAAAATAGCGAACATGGTCAATTTTCTAAAATGGTCATGAATGGCCATTTTGGAAAGTGACCATGTTCATGCAAAAGAACCCACACCTAGCTAAAAAGAAGCTAGTCTATTGAATTACATATATGGTACATACACAAAAAGCAGTCCAAATCAAAGAACAGTGTGAATATTAAATGACCATCCAAATATGATGGGAATTTGTTAGCAACCCTAAAAATGAACAGTAACTCCATCGGGAAAAGTAACTCAGACAGATGAACAGTAGTTCCGACGGCAGCACAGTAACTCCAGCGATAGTCCAGCAGGTATACAGTTATGCTAGTGAAAAACAAATAATACATGGTGTAGAAAGCCTCAATAACGTTTCAGTGATATAAAGGAACCGAGGGGGTTACGTACGTGAACAGTTCCATACATGGTACGTACATTACATGCGTAACTCAGCTTAGTTACACATTGGGAAACAGGCGAAGAACGTCTGGTAGTGGACAACCATTGCGAAGTGAAAGCCACCAATAATATCTCGGCGGTTCAGGAGCAGTTCTGAGCATCCGTACATCGTCCTAGCAACAATTATATAAAAGCAACACCTTCATTTTGCATGCGTAAAATAGTGCCATGCACACCGAATCCCGGTAGTGTATGGAGAGGACCTCGCCCATCTTCAAAAATAAATGTCAGCATTTGGAATTTATCTCAAACCTATAAAATGAACAAGCATGTTAGTTGAATAAAAGACGTCGCCGTTGGCCGCACCATGCACCTCCAGTGATTCGAGCATCGCCAGTATCACGTGTCGAGTGGAAGGCAAGGCAACCTTCCCCATCAGCTGTTATAAGAGGTTCTGTGTTAATGCCCCTTCAGTGAGAGTTTCGTGAAGCAAACCCCCATCTTGCAGCATGGAAGAATCAAAGTTGTCTCCTCCCCCGCTTCTAGTAACAGAAGCAGTCAATCTAAATGCATAGTATCCAACATCGAATAGGCATAGTACCTAGTGGTACAGCAGCTACCATGAACGCCATGCATATCATACGTGAGCAATATGGCCCATAAAATCATCATCCAGCAAATTTCGAAAGCCTCTCTATATAGGATGTGATCGACCCCAGCCTACCTACCCAACTAGAAGATCATTATGCATGCGCCCTGTCATGACAGCGCCTCGTCCAGAGCCCCTCATCTCTTCTTTGTGGCTCCAACCAATACTGTAAGGGAAAAGGACTTGGTCGATTGCCATCCTACCATCCCACCTAGGGGATCAATATGCGTCTACCCGTTCAATGTTAGCGTATTATCCAAAGACCCCTGCCCCCTCTATTTTGCTCCAACACCCCTGTACTCCTTCTAGGCCACCCTGTCAAGCCTTTCCCATTCTACACAAAATCACAAGATGTTCTGGTCCCCCACATGAATTCTTAGCAACCAAAATCATAGTTTAACTTCCCCCCCTCCAGTAACAAAAACAGACAGACCTATAGCACAGAGCAGCACCTTGGCCTCCTTTCAAGTGATGCTAACCAAATATTCAGATGGTGTCACCAAGAGCTCATCCCCACCTGAATTCATTGCAATCAATAGCTAAGAGGCATGGTAACCTATGGTCCATCAGCCACCATGAATCCTATGCACATAAGACGGGGGCAGTGGTGCCCACAAGATCAACGTCCCGCAAATTCCGAAGTTCTCTCCATAAAGGCCTCGGTCGACCAACAGCTTGCCAACCCAGTGAGGGGATCAGTAGGCATCGACCGTGGCAACAACAGGGTCGTATTCAGAGAGCCCCACATCTTTTTTGTGGCCCTAACCTATACTGTAAGGGGAGAGAACTTGGTCGACCACCATCCTACCAGTCCGACCAGGAGTTCTATGTGCTTCTACCCTTTCTTCTTGTAGAGACCCCCACTTTTTCTTCTTTACTCCAATCGCCACTGTGTGGCAAACATCACCCCTTTACTTCTCCTTTTCCACCCTATCAAGCCTTTCCCATGCATCCCAAGGTTACAAGATGTTCTATACCCCGACCTAAATCCATAACGCCCAACATCTAATAAACATGGCAATCTGGGGGGTATCAGCTACCATGGATTCCTTGCATGTAAGATGTGATCAGTAGTACCCACAAAATTTCGTCTTGCCAATGACGAAAGGCCCTCCACTAATAACTGGGTCTACGAACTGCCTTCCGACCCAGCCAAGAGACCTATATGCATCTACCCTTTCAAAACCCCCAGCTCCTTTGCATTACGCCGACCACCTCTGTATGTCAAGCTTCACCCCTGTACACCTCTGCATCCACCCTTTCAGGGCCTTTCTTTTTTTTTTTATACAATGTAAAAATATATTGATCAAAAATGGATTTGTACACAGTCTTTGGGGCATATCCCGACCTCTAGATAATCTACGAAATATTCCTGTCATCAGTGAACAGGGAAGCCAAATGTCAAACGGCAGTGAGTACATATAAGGAGAAAATAAGTGAACATGGTCAATTCTCCAAAATGGCAAGTGACCATGTCGATGCAAAAGAACCCACATCTAATCAAAAGGAGGTTAGTCTAACAAATTACATATTCTGTATTTACATAAAAATGAGTCGAAAACAAATGAAGGGGGTGCATCTTAAATGTCCATCCAGAAGTTTGGGAAATTGTTAGCAACCCAAAATATGAACAGTAACTCCGTCGGGGAACAGTAACTCCAACGGATGAACAGTAACTTCGCCGGCAGCACAGTAATTCTGACGATAGTACAGTAGGTGCACAGTAATGCCAGCGAAAACTAAAAAATTCATGGAGTAGAAAGCTTGAAGAACGCTGCCAAGATATAAGGGACCAAGGGTGTTATGCACGTGAACAGTACCATGCATGGCACAGTGCCATGCATGGTACGTACTGTACGTGCATAACTTAGCACATGTACGTAATGAGAAGTGGCCGAAGAAACGTTTGGCAGTGGGCACCCATTGCAAAATGAAAAGCACCCGTAATGTCACGGTAGTCCAAGAGCATTGTTAAGCATCCAGCCACCGTCCCAGCAATAAGTATATAAAAGCACCACCCTCATTCTGCATTCGTGGAACAGTGTCAAGCACACGGAATCCAAATAGTGAGTGGAGAGAACCTCGTCCATCTTCGAAGATAAAGGTCAGCAATTAGAATTGATCTCAAACCTGCAAAATGAACAAATGTGTTAGTCAAATAAAAGTTGTCTCCGTTGGCTACACCATGCACCTCCAGTGATTCGAGCTTCGTCCCCAACTTACTGCATGGAAGGAATTAGAGTTGTCTCCTCCCCCTCCTTCAGTAACAGAAGCAGTCGAGTCTGAATGTATAGTATTCGACACTGGATAGGCGTGATACCCAGTGGTACAGCAGCTACCTTGGACCCCATGCTTATTATGTGTGAGCAATATGGCCCCTACAATCATCAACCAACAGATTCCGAAAGCCTCTCCATATAGGACTTGATCACCCCCATCCTACCAACCCAACTAGAAAATCGTTATGCATGCTCCCTGGCCACAACAACGTCTCATCCAGAGATCCTTATATATTCGTCATGGCTCTAACCAAGCCTGTTAGGGAAGAGCACACTCCTACCATCCCCACCAAAGGAACGATAAGCGTCTACCCATGCAGCGTCATCGTATCATGTGAGGCCCCTGCCCCCTCTGTTTCGCTCCATCACACCACTGTGTGGCAAACAACACCCCTGTTCTCCTTCTTAGCCGTCCAGTCCAGCCTTTCCCATTCCACCCAAAA
The DNA here is from genome assembly GCA_027563915.1 of Erythroxylum rotundifolium. NCBI lineage: Eukaryota > Viridiplantae > Streptophyta > Magnoliopsida > Malpighiales > Erythroxylaceae > Erythroxylum > Erythroxylum rotundifolium. The sequence goes on along the minus strand of JAOSBO010218603.1, from coordinate 1,891 downwards.
GTCAAGATGATCTGGTCCACCGCCTGAATCTTTAGTATCTAGAATTATATTTTATCTTCCCCTCTCCTACAGTAGCAAAAATAGATAGGATTACATCACAAAGCAGCACCTCAGCCTCCCTGCGGGCGATGCTGTAGTCCATCAGTGACCATGAATCCCATGCACATAAGACTTGATCAGTGGTGCCCACATGATCACCATCCCACAAATTACAAAATTCTCTCCATATGATTGCCAAATGCAGAGAGCCCTACGTCTGTGTCGTGGCTCCAATTTATAATGTAAGGGAAGATTCAGGAACCCCCACCTCCTTTGCTTTACTAAGACCACCTCTGTAAGTCAAGCGTCACCCATATACACCTCTGCATCCACTCTTTCAAGTCCTCCTCCTTCTGCCCGATAGTACTAGTGGTGTCAAGGAACCAGACCCAAGTTACCCCCAGACCCTGGAAAGGATCCAGTAGCACAAGCATTCCCTTGAACCCAGGCAACAATGCAGTGGCAACCAGTAGGCACCAAAAGTCATCACACATGGACTAGAGGTGAGAAGTCAACCAAGCCAGTACGCATTTGATTCCCTGTCAGAATGTTTCTCACTAGTACCGATATGGGAGTGTCAACTTACTGGGACAGTGGTCAAGCTACGTTAGCAGGATAGCCGCTATAGCCAACCTTAACCCATGAAATGCTACCAGTATACATACTGCACAGACCCCGTAGCAGGGCTGATCAGAAAGTTATCAATTCAGAGGGGTATAACTGATATAAAATCTTGTAAACTTCCAGTTTAATTTTTACTACATCATCCGAACTAGTGGAGGACGCTACATCAAGTGAAATGGCATTTCGTGTCTTCCCGACAGTGTAGATTGTGCATAGTAAGGCAAGAGGCACTACTTTACTCCTCAGTCGGGCACCACTGTGGGTGATTTTGAGCCATTTAACAGCACTTGTTAGAGTGGTCATTTGGCGAGGGAGACCTAGCCATGCACGGATTGAGCTCCAGATTGCCTCAGTGAAGGAACAGTTGAAAAATAAATGGGTGATGGACTCCGGATGTAATGTGCAGAAAGGGCAGGTGCGATCAATCTCCAAAAAGAGAAGATTGTCTTTGGTAGGGAGTCAGTTCCAGAATCCAAGCCAAGCTATAAAAGAGTATTTCGAGGGAATATATCTTTTCCAAATAAAGGACGTGCATGCTTGTCTTGGCTGGTGTACCCGCACAAGTGCACACACCTTTTGCACCGAATAGGTATTATTAACACAAAGGGAATGCAATCGGGTTTCTACCTCCTGTCGTCCCCCTAATTTAGTCATCAAAGGATCACAAATCTGACCTTCTTTTTTCACCAAAGTTGAATCTCGATTGTGTGGTGTCCAGTCCCAAATACTCCTTCCTTTGAGATAAATATCATTAATCCATCGAATCCATAAAGAATCTACCTTCATGTGAATGTTCCATAAGATTTTTGAGAGGAGAACCGAATTCCAGATTTTGCAATTTTTCAAACCAAGGCCACCTTCTTCCTTGTGTATACTCATTTGATCCCAAGCAACATGATAATGTTTTCCTCCCTAGAGAAAGAGTCTGCATATAAAAGTAAGTCGGTCAATGATGGTAGCAGGGATGGGAAAGGCTTGGAACCAGAAAAATAGGACTCCTTGAATAACTGAGTTGATCAATTTTATACGCCTAGAATATGAAAGGGATTTTGTAGCACCCCATTACCGCAGGGTACACACCGGAACGCTCGCAGGTCATTTCGATACATATCCTACGATAAGAGTGAATTATTACTAACACCTCACATGGCATCATAATAAAACATCAGTATAAAATCACAATGTTTTTGAAACCAAAAATTTTCCTCATTTCATTTCATCAAAACCA
>JAOSBO010218544.1:0-10497 GCA_027563915.1 Erythroxylum rotundifolium | reverse complement strand
ATAATTAACATACCGGATCGAGCTGATAAAGGTCGTTCATTACTCTCCACTAATCAGAATGACGTGTTTGATGTCGTTTAGTAGTAATTCATTTTCAATCGTATGGTTGATAAATTGCTTCAATCATGATCCAACTCAATATTCTCGAATCACAAATTTATCAAAATGATGCTGTTTTGATAGCTGAAGGATTTGAACCATGCAACCCACAATTGATCAAGATTTTAGGCCACGAATAATGAACGTCAAGGTGGTTCATTAACTTAATTAAGGTGAATGATACATTGGTGAAGCCATCAACTTCATAAATTGAAAAGGTAACATAGACAACACCTCCAATAAAAGTTGTTGAATAGAATAATAATGTAAGTGTTTATAAAATACTTATTTATTTATATCTAAGCGATGAATTCGATACGCATGAGAGCCTAGAGCTTATATTACTCGGCCAGCTTGTCTAAAGCCATCTAAGCTACATTGGCTGAATTAATACTTAAAAAAGGTGAATAAGTAGGTGTTGGTGTCTTTTTCTATTAAAAGTATAAGAATAATGTATTATATAATGTGGTGCCTATGCCCGCTAGTCGTATACGATTCGAGAAGTCGTTTAATAATCGAGAATTACAACAACAAACAAAATCAACAACATTTTAATAAAAATTTTGTTGAAACGCAAGATTGAGGTCCAAAAATACAGCAATATTCTTCTTTAATAGAGAGACAATTTCTTATGGGCCTACAAAAAATTGAGTTAAAAATGTATTTGGACTACAACAAACAGGACCTTTAGCAACAAAAATAAACGTTGCTAAATAAAAGGAAATCATAGCAAATACTAATTTGTGACGAAACAATTTCGTCGCCCAAATCGTCATTGAAACCCTGTAACAAAACAACATCCGCGACATTTTTTAGAAATCGTCGCTAAAATGCTTTTTCGACAAAAATAATTCGTCGGTAAAACTTATAATCGACTATAATAAGAAATGTCGTACATAGTTTTGTGTCACATTTCTGTTTTATAGATAAAATTTTTTTCCTACAAAACTGTATTAGTAGGTATTTTGTTTAGTGACAATTTTATTTTGGTAGCAAAATAGTCACTAATACGTGGGTAAAAATTTCTTGTCACGAATTATATTTTGATTGCTAATAGGCTTTTGTGACAATTTTATTTTGGTAACAAAAACTTTTAGCTACTAATGCGTGGTTGTAGCTAAAAGTTTTTAGCAACGTTATTGTATACGTAGTTAATGATTTTTTGTGACGAATTTGGTTTGGTAACTAATAGTATTTAGTAACAAATTTTAATTTTTAATTTAATAATTATTATAATTGTTAAAAATGAATTTAATTTAATTTATTACAATTTTTAAGACTTTTTGTGACAAATTTTTTGGTAGCTAATATTATTTAGTGACAAATTTTAATTTTGATTTCAATAATTATTATAATTGTTAAAAAAGAATTTATTTTAATTTATTACAAATTTTAAGACTTTTTGAAATATTAAATTTAATTTTTTATAATTAAAATTAGTGACATATTTTGTAAATAATAATAAACTGAAATAAAATAAACATATAAAATGAAATGCATTGTATATAAAACAATATTTACATATCATTTACAAACTAAGAGTCTTGATCTGAGTCACTACCTCTAATATATACAGAATTTAGCATTTGTTTAACCAATTTTTTAAGCTTGCTAACTTCTTTTAATTTATGGTTGAGCTTGTCTTCTGTATATTGTAATTTTGTCTTCAGTGCCTGGTTCTTCTCTTGGAGCGCTATCATATATGTTGTTCGTGACGAAGAGGCATCAATAGGCTTAGGGTCATATCCAAGACCTTTGATATAGCCTAATCGTGTACCAAGGACACTGTTGCAAATGTTATCGACATTAGCTGATTTCCCTTAGCTAATGACATCTGCAACAACTCTTGCATATTGTCCTATAATTTAAAGTAGAAAATCGAGTTAACTAAAAAATAATTACTTAATATTATATAGAAAAATAAATTATAATATTGATTTGTTTATACTTGCATAATTACTTTGTGTCTCTTCAGACGTCCAGCCTTGACCTTATTTGTAGTGTATGTGCTTGTACAGTGTGATCCTATCATACTCTTGCCCTTGGAGTTGTATTTGACTCTATAATATGAATTTAAAAAATTATAACCAATTAGAATTTATTGTATTAAAAAATAGAATAACAAATTAAAAACATTACACGTACTAATTTTTGTCGGACAACGACAAATGATTTGGAGCCAGTGTTATGAGCAGTCTTCATTAAGGCTCTGTTGGCCTTGACTTTAGAACACTTTTCCTAAATTAAGAGAAGTAGTTATGAGATGTATAAACATAATTAATGGAAGTAAATATGAAGAAGAAAAAAACAAACCTGAACCTTCAATGAAGCCCAATAATCGCACAATGTATTCCAATGTTCTTCAGTCTCCCGTTCCAGAACATGTTTCCTTGTCTCTTCATCGAAAGGCAAAGATTGATAATATTTATGAAGTCGATATCGATGATTTTTCACCTTTTGTTTCAATAGTGAACTAACATTGTTTTAAACCTCGGGAGTGTCGATATGAACGATATTGAGCTTCATCTGTGAAAACACATATTAGATAAGTTATTAGTTTTGTTAAGTAAAATTCCAATACATATAATGAAATTAATTGAAATTTTACCGAAATTTTGTCCAAAACATTTTGCAACAAGTTGTCTTCCTTCAACTGCCTGACATGTTAAAGGCAAGACAACTCATTCTGAACAACGACACTCAACTCAGTGACTAATTTTGCAGCTTGGATCTTAACCATTGGGTGCCCTTGCGTTGGGTCAATCGTCATTGACAACTTAGAATTCATTGCAATGTTCATCCATTGCAACTCAACTCTTTTTATCTTATCTCTACCTCGTTTTTTGAGGCCAGTATTAGAACCTGAAAAAAAACATAATGATAAAAACACACTAAACATGTAATCAAAGCATAAATGTAAATATGTTTAGTTTTCAAAAACATACCTAAAGATCCCTCTTGACTACCAGACGATGTTGGTAAAAATTGTTATTGCTGACTTCCCTTATTTGATGGTGCAATTGCTGGTTGTTCTGTGTGAGAAACTTCATCTGCGGTCACCACCCTCTTTCCTTTGTTTCGTCCAGGGCCATTATAATGAACCTGTGCAAAAAGAATTATAAACATAACGTATAATTGTAATTGCAAAATAAAATTAACATTTTGTGAAAATTAAAACTATGATTAATTAACATAACTAAAACATCAACAACATAAAGCAATTATCTTATTAACATTTGAAACAATACAAACTATGAAACTTATATTCAATTATCACAATGAAGATGAAGAAAATCATCATTATTAAGTACATTATCGAGAAATTCTTCTTTACTAATATATTCCAGCAAAGTATCGTCATTGTCATTGAAGTCATCCTGAATATAATCTTCATCTGCTTGTAAGATATGATGGGGTTGGACTTCATCCAATTGAACTATGTTGGGCTTGACATCTCTCTTATAAAATGATGATATATTTGTATCTTCTACTGGAATGCCTTCGTTATTGATCTCCTATCTAATATCTTGATAGACTTCATCAACATCTTCATCTAATTTTCCAATATCCCTTTCACAAAAATTAAAGACATTCCTTTGTTGAAACTTTTGAACAACCTTCCAATTGCGGCCCAACATAGTATCGTTGACGTAGAAAACTTGTTTGGCTTGAGTTGCAAGGACAAAAGGATCATTATCATACCATGTCTTACTAACATTTATACTAGTAATATGTCCGTTCACTCTCATGTCAGTTAGACCAAACCATTTGCATTTAAGTAGAGCAACCTTCTTATCTTTGATGTAGTGCAACTCGATAATTTTAGATATGACACCGTAGAAGTCAATGATTTCATCGTCATGACATCCTTCAATGACAACCCCACTATTTTGAATTCTAACTCGACTATCTAGATCTTGTATGTTATATCGCATCCCATTAAAAATGCAACTTGTGTATTTCTTCCCAAAAATAAGAGGCCCACATGCCAAACTATATAATGCTGTTGTCACTTCTTGCACGATACGGTTATGTAACCATATCATCTATACGACAAATTGAAAATAAATATGAGGATCTCATCATATTCTCATATTTTCATAATTTGTAATTAATATAAGAACTTAATTTCTAAACCATGGTACAAACTTTTGCCTATTCCTTTCTTTAACGTTAACGATCCCTTTGCTTCGAATTGTATCCTTGTGCTCTTTATTAGAAAAAAAACACAGTAAGATCTCAAAGTTAATAAAGGAAATTGTAATATGATTGTTTAAATGAAAAGGAATATATGTACTCTATGTATGTATCGACGTTTTCGCAATTGTTCAAAATATACCAATGAGCAATTTTGAATTCGTCTTTACTTAACTCGACATATTTACCCACACCAAGTGACCTAACTTTTTGAGAGAAAATAGACAACCCAACATCGTCATTGAAATCAAAGTTATGTTCTGGTCTATTAAATCTCCTCTCCACATTAGTTAAGTACATTGAACAAAAAGTCAAGCATTCATTTGCTATATAAGCCTCTGCAATAGACCCCTCTGGTCGAGCTCTATTAGGTACATAATGCTTAAGAGAGCATAAAAACCTGAACATAAACAGTTAAAAACTTAGGAATTGTTACAAATAAATAACATGGGAAAAACTTATTCAATTTAATATGAATTATCTTTCAATCGAAAACATCCATCGAAATTAAACCGGTCCACCATGTTTTGCTTCATATGCCAAGTGAATTGTCAAATGAACCATAATATCAAAAAATGATGGAGGGAATAATAGTTCAAGTTGACACAGAATCAATGCTATGCCTTTCTCCAATTTATCAAGCTCTTCAATTTTAAGTGTCTTGTAATATAATTGCTTAAATCACTCTCTGAATTGACCCAAAGTAACAGACACATCTTTCGGCAAATACCTACGTATTCCAACATGAAGTAGCCATTGCAAAAGTACATGACAATCATGTCTTTTTAACTCTGACACTTTTCCTTCTTTAACATTCACACAATAGCTTGTATTAGATGTATGCCTATCAGGAAATTTGACTTATTGGAGGAACTGATAGAATGCTTGTTTCTCACTTTTTGACATGTTGTAATAAGTTGGGGGAATAAAGTATGATCCATTATCTCTTCTTCTCAAATTCAAATCTTTTCTAATATTCATGTCTTCCAAGTCTAGTCTAGCCTTGATAGTGTCTTTGAATTTCTCATCATTTCCCATAACAATTCCTAAAATGGCCTCACAAACATTTTTCTCAATATGCATGACATCAAGATTGAGCCTTAAATAGTCATTCCTTCCAATATGGAAAGCTGAAAAATATACTTTTTTTAGTCCAATTCAGTTTAATATCATTTCTCTTCCGTTTTCTATTACTTGGGTGTTTGCCAAGTGTAATGTCAACCAAATGTGACAGCTAGTAAACAATGTCATCATCGGATAACTGTATCGGAGCTTCACCCAACTCAGCTCTGCTATTAAACTATTTACTTCTTTGCCATCTATGCTCATATTCTAAATAACGACGATGACTTGTATAACATATTTTACTTCGTATCCTTGTTGAATATTTTTGATGATTACAGACAGGACAAGCCATATACCCTTTAGTGCTCCACCCCGACAAATTCCCATAAGCTGGGAAATCATTTATAGTTCACAATACAGCAGCACGCATTGTAAATGTGTTGTCTTCAACAACATCAAAAGTTTCTAATCTATATTCTCATAATTAGTTTAATTCATTAATTAATGGTTGCAAGTAAATATCGAAGTCCTTACAAAAAGTAGTAGGTTCTAGAATAAGCAAAGACAACAACATAAAAGGCTCCTTCATACACTTCTATGGAGGTAAATTATATGAGACTAGAATCACCAGCCACATGTTATATGAATTTACTCTAATAATTCAAATTTCTCTTTACAATTTTAATAGACTATAATAATAGTATCTCAGATCCAAAAATTAAAAAAAAGTGAACCTTGACTTCTTGGAAACGTGAACCCTTAATCTCTTGATTTTGTCCATCTCTCCTAAAAATGCAACTTATTAGTACCTAACAGTTAGCAATTATCCTGCAAACGGAACAGACTTGTGTTGCCAATCATCCACGGCACGTGACCAATAACAATGTGTTTTGGAAAACATCGCCACGTTTTTCTTCCATGTGTGCTAATACATAAAGAAATTAATTGACATGGTAGTCCATGTCAACACAGCTAATAGGAGAATTAATAATACATTTTTTTGCAATAAATTGGAAATGTGAGTGTCTAATTGATATGATTGATATTTTTAACAATTCTTAAAATTAAAAATAAAATTTACCTTATAAAAAATAACATGTTTGCGGCAGTCAATTATATGTAGTGATGATAATTACATGAATATAATCATTCTTTCTTCCTTTTGAGTATATGTCATAGCGTTTACATATGTAATTCATTTCCAATTTTACATAGAATAAGTAATAAATTATCGTAATCAGTTGATTTATAACAGGTTTCTTAAATAAACCTAACTTATTATATTTTGCCTTTCCATATTTTTTAATGAATACAATTTTTGATGTCTTTAATTTAACCCAACAATATAAAATATGTTAAGAATATCTTTTGATATAATCATAATCACACATGCATTAAATAATATTATTAATTATAATTTATCTAAATATTTTAGATGTATATATCATATTAATTTGATTTATGAATATTTAGTTTTAAATTTAATTTAGAATTACGATTATAAATAAGAGCTATCATAATTGTTTAGAGAATATACACATATCTAATGAAAATAATGCAAATTTAGACTTTTAAAACCAAACCACATAAAAGTAACTTCTTTCAACGAAGTGTGTCGTAGATATGCTATTTTAAAATGGTGTTATCAACATTTATATAGGTTAAAGTCATTTAGTTAATACTCCTCTCAGTGGTAACCATGTCATTGTTCATATAAGCTGAAAGTTGAAAGGGGACTTTCAACAAACACCTTGTATGCAGAACATAAGACACACGTATCTTCATGAATTACTTCATTCTTTCCCCTTTCTTTACCATTATTCACACTATACACACACAAACCCAACATTTCGCTACTCAAAAGATGCAAAGAACTGAAGAAAAGGTAGAAACCACAAGAATTTATATATACGATTTCAATAAGACGTTAAAAGAAACTGAGAACAAAAAACAAAATAAAACTTACCTAGTTTTCGGAGGTCTACAAGATGATGGGGGGAAGATTTCTTGTTGAAAATAGACAAGAACAGCTGAAGGAAGATTGAAGAAAGGAGGGAACGTTTTAGTTGAGAGAAAACGCAGAAAGGAGAGGGAGGGGAGAAGGCTGCGCGTCTTCGAATTTAACTAACGACAAATGATGTCATCCTCCTTTTTTTTATTGTTGCAACATTCCGCGACGAAAACAACATTCTTCGTAAAATCAAAAAGATTTAGCTATGATAAATGATAAACATCAGCAATACGTTTTGAACTAATTTGCGATGAATTTATTATTCGTTGCAAAATTCCAAGATTCGGCTATGATACACCTGTAAAGTCGCAAATTCTAAAACATTTTCCTACCAATATGTGAAATTGTCGCCTAAAAATTTCAATTTGTTACGAATTGTTGAAAACGTCTTCAAAATCCAAACATTTTCTTTACTTCTTTATCTATCTTTATTGTTGTTAAGAAACCTTTACCTTTATATGAAACTCATTTCTTCCTCCATAGTCTCCGTGAAATGTTCCCAAAACCATCGAACTCTGATGTCTTATCCACGTATCAAAGTTATCATCCTGCATCTCTAACCACGGTTTGTAATCCTGTCATTTCTTTTTTACTATTTGTTGTATTTTCAGTTACGGTCTTCATTTCTACAATAAGTATTTTTACCATTGTTAAATAGCAAAAGTTAAGATTTTTATTCTTCCAGGGTAGATCTGGACATTCTTTGTGTAAATCTATACATAGGGTATTTTTTGCAATACTAAAGTTGATTTCTTTGTGTTTTGTATTTGTTTATTGACTTCTTTGTGTTATGTTATTTGAACATTGTCGTTGGAGAGTTTGGATTTTGCTTAACTAGTTTCCGGAGTCTTCATCAGTTTAATTGACGTCAATGTTAGTGAATCTTCTCAAGTTCTTTATGGATTTTGCCTAATGAGGAACTTACCTGAATGCATCCTGGTTGGCATCATACACGCTTAGGCTTTCACTTGTTTTGAAGCTGTTATGTTCAGCTCTGAATGGGCAATTATATATGCATTCATTGCATGGTTTTAGGTTGTCTATGAATGGAACTAGCATGGAATGTGTTAATGTTAGTATGATGGAACATAAAACATATCTGCATTTGAATCTTTGGATGAGTTTGTCTTGTCTGTAAGGCATTCGATGAAATTTCTATATGCTCTTGAAATTGTTTCAAGAGTATTTTACTTTTTAGCAAGGGTAACTTTCATAGTTTAATATCATTAGGCACATTGAAGATATATAAGTGTTAAACTATACTAGTTTCTGTTGTCATTAAAATTGGAGCTAAACATATCGTTGTTTTATTCTAAATCGACTTTTATAGAATTTACCTCTTAAAATTGTTAATGAAGGAATGTTGACATGGAGACTAGTTCCGAATGGCCTTAATGGATTCTGTTGGGAGGAATGTAGCAAAATTGTCCCCGCTGAGCAAACCAACACTGAAAAAGAAATCTCCAGTTTATATACAAATTATCGTTTGCCTTCCACAGCGGATCTTTTGCTTCAAGGTGTTTAATATCTTCCGAACAACATCACTTTCCTTATTATGTACATCTCATTTCCTTTTATGAAGCTATTATATATATTCACATTTGATGGTTTATATTACGTGTTGTTTTAAGCTTCCTTCAGTCTTGAAGGTGACATGTATGCCCATAGAGGTGGGAGCGATGTCACGACACTCCGTAAAGGATTAAGAAAATCGATTGATTTGAAAAATTCATCAATTCGAAAACTTCGTCTGCTCATGCACTATGCATGTCACTCCAATTTTAGTTCATTTAACTGTTTACTAATATGACAGTATCTAACTTCTATATTGTTTGTGTTTTAAGTACTAAATCTAGCGATTTATTCACTGTATCATCTAAAAATTTAGCTATAGCAAAAAAGTTGTTGCAAGAGGGTGTAAAAAACCCTACAATTGAGGGAACAACTGTTGATGTTTCAATTGATGCGCTCGAACGTGCATGGACTCTTCTGGGGAATCCAGACGTAGGGACTCATTTACCTTTACTGACTCTTACGTTACTTGAAATCCAAAAAAATAATTATATCATTATTAGTTGGCGAGTTAATCAACTGAACTCAGCTTTAAAGTTTATTTATTATTGTATCTGTAATAATTTGCCAAATAACGTATCTACTACTTAGGGTTCAAGTTGCGTACTATTGAATGTGGACTGTTATTGTTATAGTTCTATGAGTGTATGAAATGGGTAACTTCTAATTCAAAGTTCGTACTACTCCATATATTATATTATTATATTTATAAAATTTTTAAAAATTTTCATAACTAAATTTTGCAATATTAGTAAATACTAATGATTAATTAATATTACTGTTTAATGCTTAAAAATATGTTGAGTTTTTTATTGCAAATAACACGTTCTAAACATTCAAAACAAATCTCCAATAAAACATATCTTAATTATGATAGATTATAAAATTGTTAGTTTAATAATTTATGAAAATATCAATCATTTGGTGACGATTTCTATATATATTCAGCGACGTTTCTAAAAATTTGTCATTAAATGTGCAACATTTGGTGATGATTTCAAAATATCGTCACTGAATGCTTGATATTTTGCGACGATTCAAAGAAGTCGTTGTTGCATGTATAAGGTTTCGCGACCAATTATGACTTTTGTCACCAAATATTGACCGTTTGGTAACGTTTGGTAATATCGTCGCAAACTATATAACATTTATTGACGATTTACGAAAATCGTCGCCAAATATTTGACAAGTTATGGTGATGGTTGTAGATTGTGTTGTGATTGCATTATTTCGTGATAAATACTTGAAATCATCAGCTATTGATTTCGATTGTGCGACGATTTTTTGTTAACGTCGTTAAAAGTTTCCCCTTGTGCAATGCTTTTTGGTTTTGTCACTATAATTTTTAGTAACGAATACTTTTAAACGACGCAAAAGGTTGTCTTTATTTCTTCACAAAAAAAATCGTCGGGAAATGGTTCATTTGTTGTAGTATTGAGAAGTGTTTGAAGAAAATAAAAACAAATAAATGCATAAAATTGTAAAATTATTATAGGATCGATTCGTTTTGCGTACCCGTATCCATATCGTTTGTTGATGTTGATTTGAATGAT
>JAOSBO010218537.1:0-15380 GCA_027563915.1 Erythroxylum rotundifolium | reverse complement strand
ATCAGTTGAGTTCTGTAACTAACCCAAACTGACTCTTGCGTCTGCTTCTTTTTATCGTCTGATTCATTATTGTATCTGCGTCTGCGTCTGCGTCTGCGTCTGCGTCTGCTTTGCTTCGCGTCTGCGTCTGCTTTGCTTCGCGTCTGCGTCTGCTTTGCTTCGCGTCTGCTTCTTTTTTGCTCTGCGTCTCTTTTTGTTATACATCAAAATTATATTTAAGTAAAGTCATCTTGACTTAACAACTAGGCTCTATCATACTGTCCTATTTCTATTGTGGATACTGGGCTTTATCATACAAATTGAGTTATAGGTACTTAACAGATATGTCCGAGCTTTAAGCTCTTTTTCATTAGTGACTTCAGTCACAACTGCTTTTATATTCCATGCAATCAAGGAATAAATACATTTCACATTTTCAATCATCATATTCAGTCCATTGCATTCGCATTCATGTTTCTCATTCAGAATGATCTTCAGACTTTGTCTGGCATTCAACATATAAGTTGAGAATATATTTAGTCAATCACATTCACATTCAAGGAATACTCCCAATATAATTTCGAATATCAAACTCCTCGAACAAATAGTTGCTCATAAGCAATAATATCACAATTATTCAAATAGAAATTCAATTCATAATCAAACAAACAATCAAGGTGAGACCATCTTAGGTTACTCATAGATTGCTCCAGATAGCTTATTGCCTCGAAGTTCTAGCAATGTCTAGAAGCGGTTGCTCTAATTGCTGCTCTATATCATGGAATACATACATTTACTGATATTACTACTTTGCACAATTATATAAGTGCTCATTTGTGCACATAAGTATATATGGATTATATACTATGCATGCTCAATGACAATCATGAGTATACGCATCTCATAATCAATTACTAGCATCTTTCAATCATTCTTTAATACCTAGTACACTTTTCTTACATTAATCACCTCATTCATCAACCGCTAAGATCATTCAAGATCCCATTCAAGCCTAATTACATCATAAGAGAGCATTGAAAAGTCAATAATTCATATATGTACATGATTTAGGATATAGGCATAACTTTCACTATTTACATTATACTAAGTTCATACAAGTACGGTTTCAAAGAGGACTTTGAGTTCTACAACTTCCGTGAAGACCTTAAAGAGAGATTTTTTTTTGTCTAAAGGATCAAAATTGCATATTTATGTGTACATCCCAAGAATGTTTTCCTAACGGACATGTAAGTCCCTCCAAATGGATATGAACGGGGCTGGAACTTTGAAATTCTAAAGAATGTTGGCCCAGCATATATGAAGTCCACCCAATGGATATTTAAGGGCCAATTTCTAGATTTTTCACTCCTATAAGTTATATCTAACACGTCTATGCATATCTTATCATTCCTACTTCAATTTCTCTTCATTCTCACCAAAATTTTCTAGCAACATATACTCATACATTCACCCAATTCTAATTCATAAATACCCTGTGTTCTTCAATGCACATTCATCCATACCTTAAAGACATTTCTCATATTGTTAAGCTATATTTTTAGGTCAATTTTGTATGACCATTATGACCTGGAAAACAAGGTGTTTAGGCAGTACTTTATTCTAAGAAAATGTTCCACAATGTCTTAAGCTTATAATGTCATCAAATTCATGCATTTTGGTTTAGTATTAAGCAAGTTATAACCAAAATACAACAGACTGTTCTCATAACACGGTAGCAAACAATTCTCAAATTCAAGCCAAATTTCAAACTGATAGTGACAAAATTCAAATTTGATTCCTTCATAAAAGTTGTAGAAAATATATCTAGTTTAATCTAAATTTAAAATCATCCCATTTTGATATCTACAGGTGAAGATATAGCTAAAAAACCGAAACCTATTCAGTAAAACCAGTACAATTAACTCATTTTTTACACCTTCAACACCCCTTCTCCCAAGTTCATCAATTCAACACATATTTCATTCGAATTCAATCATGACAGAACTTATAATAATACATGTTATCAACTTTCAAATTCCTTTACCCTCTTAACTTCAAGTTGTTTCTTCAAACAACAAGCTAAATTGGACTTTATACAACTAGCACACTTTTTAGATCAAGGCTAAAATCTTAACGCTAAAAAGACCATAGCACAAAAGATAGAAGAATCTAACTTCCTTAATGCAGCATCTTGCAAAGATGTCAAGTGATGATGATCCAAATTAAAACAAAATCTAGGAGCTTGTAAGAGTAAAGGAGGGTGTAGAGAAAGCAAAGTGTAGAGAGAAAGCTGCAGAAACTTCAAAGGTGAAGAGGAGTCATCGCTTGCCTAAGTCTTTGAATGCAAGGTGTCTTGGTTTGCAATGGTCACATGTCACACATAAAAGTGTGATACTTGTCCTTTATTAAAGCAACCTATATTTCTTCATATGTGGCAGCCAAGTGTCACAATTCAATTTGTCTTTTATTCTAAATTTTTTCCTACTTCAAAATATCACAAATTTTTAGAAATTTCCAAAATGTCACTAAAAAGACTAAATTAATTCTAATACACACCAATTCAATTTTCAAGTCAAATAATACACAATCCAGATTTTAATCGCATTAAAATCACTTATGCCTGGAAAATGTCAATGAAAGCATGCACAATTAATTTAACAAGTGTCAACATTATTCACGTGTATAAGTATGCAATATGTTTCATGAAATGTACTTCTAAATTTTCAATACATTCGTGCACAATATCCTAGGGTTCTAACCCTGATCATGGAATAATGGCATGTTACACCAAACGAATTCCTAATTGGATTTATAGGATCTCTTTTAATTGATTTTTTATTATATTATGATATTTTAAATCGTTGAATGGATCCATTAGAAAACAATAGGATGATGACAAAATTATCAAAGATTGACATTCCTTATTTCTATTCAATAATGTACTAATAGTTCCTTGATTTTGTTTAAGTGATTATTTAGTCCTTGACTTATAAAAAATTGGATTAATATTGGTATGTTCTGATCCATTATCGAAGGTTAATCCTGAACCTGATAGATCATTCCTTTTTCTGTTGATATATGAAATATGGGATTTCATTTAAGTTGATTCTTAAGAATCATGAATCAGACCATTTGTACTTAGTTAGACAAACGAAAGGTGAGCCTCTTCAACTTTGTCTTGCTCCCAAATCAACAATGAGCATGTTCAAACTAATTGAATATTTGTGTCCGAAATTACCTGAATTAGTTTACCATTTCCACAAATAATATAATTGATAACTCAAACTTTCAGATTATCCTTTTCTTTCAATAAATCCTATGGGAAAAATATTTCCAAATTTATACTATTTGCCATCTTATATATGATTTCTAGTTGAACCAAAATAAAAACCCTTTTCTCATTAGGTGTGGTCCGTTGGACATAGATCCAAATTTTGGCATTTTTCCTTCCTTAAAATATATTTTTATCATTCCTGGGGATATCAAGATACCACAATTTGAGGATATCTTATCTGTTTCTCCCAAAAAATAGATATCTCCAAAAAGAAACGTTCAATTTTTTTTCTCTCCACCCGGACCAAACCGACTACTCTCAAATTTTTTGTTCTATCCACTTGGACCAAACTATCTACTCTACTTCTTGTATTTAAATTTATTTCTGTATCCACTATAATGATACTATTATTATGTACCATTAAGGAAAAAGATACGGGGAAAATATAACAGGAATTAAAAAAGATCCAGTTTCGTGTGGTATTTTAGCTTAAATTCTTTTACTCCTTGATACTGAATCAAATTCTCTTTGTGAGGATTGAATGCACCCATATTTAGTAATTCCTAAAGGGTTTCTTCAATATTGAGGATCGTCAAAATAAGTAAAAATACTATTTTTATGGAAAATACCTATAGATATTTCAATCGAGATGCTAAAGAAGGGCATTAGTTCTTTCTCTCATTCTTGAATCGATTAGAGGGGGATGATAAATCTATTTTTTCATCTATTTGCTGATAAATAAGGACTCTCATGGGAATAATAGGATATATGTGATTACAATAGCCAGTACATATAATCGATTAACTTCCAAATAATTAGAAATTGCACTTGATAATTATTTAATAAAGGACGAGATATATTTCTTCTTTCAACAAAAAGAGAATGAACATTTATTTGATCTTGATCCTTGTGGAGTGAAAAAGGGGCTATACTGGATCTGCACAAGACCCTTAATAATATCCATAAAAAGTTTGTTTTTTGTAAGAGATGAATATTACTGTACATAAATTCAGGTGTATGGTATACATTGGTACTCTAATGCACTTCTCCTTCTGGGTCGGAATAAATGTGTTTTCTTAACCTCTCTTTAAAATTTAAAGTGTATGCTACCACTTGAATTTTAACAAACACTTGTCCTGATTCTAACTTTTTGATCATTTTGAACTAAAAGAAGACTTTTTGGCAGAATAGTCACATTATGTAGAATATCTTGACCCTCAATAGTTACATACAAGTCTATAAAATATAGAAAAGCAAGATGTCTATGATGTATACATGTGGGATGAACCAAATCCTCATTAAATTTTTTTTTCCATTAAAGGGGCCTCGTATATGTTCTACAGTACCCCCTGTGAATACTCTACCAATATGAAATGTTCTTAATGTCAGTTAACTATCAACTCTCTAATGGTTCCCATAACAATACCTACAAATTCTCCCAATTGCACCATGTTGCCATGAGTAGGACTCCAACCATAACATAATCGACAAATCTAAAATGTACTCTTACAAGTAATAGGAGTTTGAATAGTTATGGGTTGCGTTTGAAAGGTTATGAATGGATTGACAAGTCGAATCCTAATATCTTGATTTCGATTGTCAATACATAATAGACCTATGTTTATGTATATTATCTATTAATATATGACCAATTAATGTTTGGATAAAAATTCTTTCCCATACATGACCTAACACGTAAGATATCCAACATCTTATGCTTGTACAATAGTATCGACAACTCATTTTCACGCTCCATAGCAAGAAATGATATATTCTATTAAACATAGTCCTTCATGTGAGTTGCTTTGAATGGGTAAATGATGGAGTTCTGTAAATAAAGTGCCCTGGAAAGCAAGTGCATTTACTTATAACTTAATTTTCTTTTAGTTACTTTTGTAATGAAAATATTTATTATTAATAAAACAAAAGAGTTTGTTTTTTATGTGCATTATGTATCTAGTCCTAAGGTACCGAGATTCTTATGTTAGTATTATAAATATACATAGAGATGTATGACAAACAAGTATATTATAAGAATTTAAAATAATGGATTCATAGTTGAATAATCAAGTTGGTCGCTTGATTATGGTTCTGACTGTAGTGTTGCAATTTATTTCAGTGTAAGCAAAAGAGTTTACTTCAAGGGAATGATGAGTTTCATACCATGACAGTAGTTGACTATTGATAATGACACTATTAACTGAATCTGGAATCAACAATGTTTATAAAGAATAAAGTGGATCGTTACTTTAATCTTAAAACATACAACTTAAGCATATGTTTATTATGGACCACAATCTTAATAAGTGGTGAACTCATATGCGTTTCATTGTAATTTTTGATATAATCAGAATGGATTTTTACAAAGTATTAATCTAGTGTTTGCATGTTGGAATTATTAATTGAAGCAAGTATTAGGAAACGTTCACTCAAACAAAGAGTTTATAGTGATATCATCACTTCTAGATGTTTTATGGAGATTGGTGATTAAACTGGCGCCGGTAGTTTAATGGACTAGCTACCCATCAAGTCTTGATACGAAGATGAGATCTTGTGTGTTAATCACCATATAGAGTAAAACAGGAGATCTAGAAGAAAAAACGAAAATAAGGGGAAAAAGATAATTTTTATCCTTTACTATGCAAATGGCTATAATATGGTTCATATTAGAGTTTGCAATTGGACATATTAAAACATGTTTTCTCATAATATTTAGTAATTCAAGAGTTCAACTAATTGTCATTAGTAGAATGACATTTATTTAATAAACTAAAATTAATTCTAATGAGATTAAATTAATTCTGGGCTTATTGGAGCTTGAATTATCTAAGCGCAATAAGATTCCCCATTTGGCTTCAAGAATGGTTATCAAGCTAAGTAAGAGAAATAAATGAAGTTTTTAAAGCTCACAATTGGATGTTGGGCTTCTACTAATTAATGGTTAATTAGAAGCCCAAATGAACATTTAGAAATGACACGACCTGCCTTTTTTTGGGCCGTGTTGGCACTAGGGGATGGGTAGGCTTAATGCCACCAAAACCCGTAGTAAGCCTAACTTTCTTATATTCTCGTGAGTTTTCGACATGACCCATTCGTTTGTCTGTTTACTCGCCCACATACACTAATTCAGTCATTAAGGAATTCAAATCTCCCATTCACAATCAGCCTTAATATTAAAAAAAAAACATGAATCTGGTTTCTGAATTCTTTTCTAGGTTCTGGGTTTTACAGTATTCCTAATTCTAAGCTTTCTCATTTCGAAGTTTTGATCTTCTGAATTTCTTAGGAAGAGACAGAGGCACGCTAGTACGGCATATCTCCCCTTTTTATTTAGGTTCTAGAGAAGGTTGATCTACCCTTACCCCTGGAGGCCTGCCCTCTCCAGGTAGGACCCGGATCTAACCCATCACCAGCAGGTTACCAATGTGCACATGGTCTGGGTATCCTATGAACTCATCAATCATGGCTAGCAAGAAAAACATGATTTATCGAAGAATCGCAATTCATAGGTTCAACATGACAAAGGAACCAGAAGATGCAAAGGATTTGAATATCATCTGGTCAATCTGGCATACAACATGCTAGACTCAACTACATGGAGTCATATATCAAATAAGTCATATGGATTCGAGAACAATTCAACAAGCCACAAGATAAAGAAAAGATTACTACACAAGTATAGTAGCATGATTATACTCACTTCGACTGCTTCAGGGGTTTTGATCTCTTTTCTAACTTTCTTGAACTCCAGAGGTACAAGGTACAACTTCTAGTTCTACTTCTTGTCTGCTTTCACAAGCTATTGGGTACATGCATAACAATTACATATACCCGCATTAGTCATTCTCACATAAACTTCATTTCTTAACACATATCATTACAAATTCTATTTTATTCACTAATTATCAGCATATGCCCCATTCGTGAAGGCATAAATTCTTATAAATAGGTCCAATGTTTTTCAAACTTTTTTGATCTCTCGTTGACACATAAATAAATGGGTTATTTAATATGGGATTGCACTTGGAAGTATTTGATTCTCAGGTGTTACTTGCTCAGTTCTAGGTGGAACCAGATTTAATTGATGAGATTAAAATTGCCCAAGACAGTGATCCTGAGCTAGACAAATTGGGAATAGCTGTACAAGATGGTAAGGTGACAGAGTTCAGCATAGTGGATGGAGTATTGAAATGTGGTAACAGGTTATGTGTACCTGACACCAATGGGCTAAGACAAAGAATTATGCATGAGGCACATTATACACCTATAATGTTCACCCTGGAACCATCAAAATGTACCATGATTTTAAAGGTATATATTGGTGGCCGGTATAAAGAAAGATGTAGCTCAGTTTGTATCAACCTGTTTAACTTGTCAACAGGTCAAATTTGAACATCAGAAGCCCACTGGACTACTACAGGAGCCACCACTACCTGAGTGGAAATGGGAGCGGATTACTATGGATTTTGCGATTGGACTGCCAAAAACACTTAAGGGGCATGATTCTATTTGGGTTATAGTCGACAGACTCACCAAGTCAGCCCACTTTATAGCAATTAAAACCACTTATAGTGCTGCTTAATTAGCCCAGTTATATGTTGATAGAGTTGTGAAGTATCACGAAGTGCCAGTGTCTATTATTTCTGATCGAGGAACACAGTTCACTTCTAGATTCAGGCAGAAACTACAAGAAGCCATGGGTACACAGCTAAATTTTAGTACAGTGTTCCACCCACAAATTGATTGGCAATCAGAGAGAACCATCCGGACACTCGAAGACATGTTAAGAATATGTGTCTTGAACTTTGGTGGAGATTGGGAATGTCATTTGACTTTAATAGAATTGCTTACAACAATAGCTACCATTCTACCATTGGAATGGCACCTTATAAGGCATTGTATGGCAAAAAGTGCAGATCTCCACTATGTTGGATATAAGTAGGAGAAAAATAGTTAGAGGGACCAGACCTAATTCAAGAAACACCTGCAAAAGTTCCTCTGGTATAGGAAAGATTAAGAATGGCCTTTAGTAGGCAAAAGAGTTATGCAGATTCTAAGAGAAGGGACGTACAATATGAACTAGGTGATCAAGTTTTCTTAAAAGTCTCTCCTATGAGATGTGTAGTCAGATTTGGAAAGAGAGGGAAGCTGAATCCTAGATATATTGGACAATTCGAGATCCTTGAAAGGATCGAAAATGTGTCATATCGGTTGGCTTTGCCTCCTTATGTTAGCTACATGCATAGATTAGAAAATTGCAGAATAAAGAGATTCCAATGATGAAAGTCCAATGGCAGAATCAAAGAATTAAGGAATGTGCATGGGAAACAGAAGAATCAATGAGGACCAGATATCCACAATTGTTCCCCAATATGGTAAATTTCTAAAATTTGTGGGTGAATTTTTAATAAAGGGGGGAGAATGTAACACCCAGTATCTAGTTTACTTGGTAAACAAAAAAAAAATCTAGTTTCTTAATTCTTTTCTAGCTTTTGGGTTCTATAGGATTCCTAATTCTGAGCTTTCTTATTTCGAAGTTCTGATCTTCTGAATTTCTTAGGAAGAGACAGAGGCATGCTAGTATGGCATATCTCCCCTTTTTATTTTGGTTCTAGACAAGGTTGGCCTACCCTTGCCCCTGGAGGCCTGCCCTGTCTAGGTAGGACTCGGACCTAATCCATCACCGGCAGGTTACCAATGTGCACATGGTCTGGTTATCCTGTGAACTCATCAATCATGGCTAGCAAGAAAAACATGATTTACCAAAGAATCGCAATTCATAGGTTCAACATGACAAGGGAACCAGAAGATGCAAAGGTTCTGAATATCATCTTGTCAATCTGGCATACAACATGCTAGACTCAACTACATGGAGTCATATATCAAATAAGTCATATGGATTCAAGAACAATTCAACAAGCCACAAGATAAAGAAAAGATTACTACATAAGTATAGTAGCATGATTATACTCACTTCGACTACTTCAGGGGTTTTGATATCTTTTCTAACTTTCTTGAACTCCAGAGGTACTAGGTACCACTTCTAGTTCTACTTCTTATCTGCTTTCACAACCTATTGGGTACATGCATAACAATTACATATACCCGCATTAGTCATTCTCACATAAACTTCATTTCTTAACACATATCATTACAAATTCTATTTTATTCACTAATTATCAGCATATGTCAAATATGACAAGGGAACCAGAAGATGGAAAGGATCTTAATATCATTTGGTCAATCCGGAATACAACATGCTAGACTCAACTACATGGAGTCATATACCAAATAAGTCATATGGATTCGAGAACAATTCAAAAAGCCGCAAGATAAAGAAAAGATTACTACACAAGTATAGTAGCATGATTATACTCACTTTGACTGCTTCAAGGATTTTGATCTCTTTTCTAACTTTCTTGAACTCCAGAGGTACTAGGTACCACTTCTAGTTCTACTTCTTGTCTGCTTTCATAAGCTATTGGGTACATGCATAACAATTACATATACCCGCATTAGTCATTCTCACATAAACTTCATTTTTTAACACATATCATTACAATTTCTATTTGATTCACTAATTATCAGCATATGTCCCATTCGTGAAGGCATAACTTCTTATAAATAGGTCCAATGTTTTCAAACTTTCCAGATGTCTTGTTAACACATAAATTCATAATTTTTCTTTTATGACCATATTCTAATTCGGTTATTAAGGAATCCAAATCTCCCATTCACAATCAGCCTTAATATTTAGTCTGAGTTGGACTCTTCCTGTTTCAAAACCCATCTGTACCTAGAACTTCTATGTTTTGAGTTTCTCCAAATTCACACATTAAGCAGCTAAAAAAAGTATACAAAGATGACCCACGAATCTATCTCCTTTGATAGCTTGAACTCCAAAACCCTAGGTTTTGATTTTAGCCCCAAATCACCATAAAAATGAAATTTGTTCATGTTAGTGTGTCATTAAACATCAAAGAATGAAAACCCATCATCAAAATCATCAAACCCATACATTCCATCAATTGGGTTTCATAGCCATGAGAAAGAAGGGAGAAAAACTAAGCTGCAATTGATAGAACTAAGTGTTGGGATGGAGACTTATCTTTTTATATTGATGGAATGGCTTGATTCTCCTTCCCAATCTTGTTACAAGGGTTGAAAAACTTGAAAGGGAGCTTCCATGGTGGTTTCATGGGTGAGGGAGAAGGAAGAAGACAAAGTTTTGTCTTCTTTCTAACTAGCTTCTTATATAAGCCTCATTGTCCATTAATTACAAAAATGCCACTCTTGTACTGGTTCTTAAACATCCGCTCATAAAATTTCCTGTGACCACCAAAAAAGTCATGCATCATTTATTTGATGTCACAAAAAAATTATTATTCACTGTTCTATGGTTTTAATGACATTAGTCTCAAATACCGATTTATTTCGGTGTACCAAGTAAACTAGATATCGGGTGTTACAAGAAATGGGCTAGGCTTTAGTTTAATTTGATTAATTGGATTACTTAAATTAAAACAAAGTTATTAAAGATAAATGGAGAGGAAATTTTTGTTTTAATAGGTAAATGTGCACCTGCACATTTAACATTAGCTTGCTACATTTAGGATGTTTTTTAACATGCTTTATCATCATTAAATGGAGTAATAACCTTATCATTAAATGGTTTAATGGTGGTTTTTTAATGATAGCATGTAACCTATTAACATTCATTAGATTAAAGAAGAAAAAGGTACATTTGATGGACCATCTTCCTTCTTTCATCATCAAAAACTGAAAGTTGTATGTCTCATTTAGGTTAATAGTCTTTTCGTATAGCCATCTTGAAGACAAATGGGAAGAGTCTTATTTATTGGCTTCTTTATAATTGATTAAAAAGGAAGTGATGCATTTGATGCAAATCTCATATTTTCCTTTGAGGTTAACCAAAATTGAGAGTGTATAAGAAAGGATTCTTGCATTGTTTTGAGTCTCTCTCTCTCCTATCTTGCATGGTAAACCGAAAATTACACAAGAGTATCTCATTTTTGGCTACTTTCTTCTTAAAAAAATTCTCCTCCAAAGTTTTCTTCTCTTTTCGCACCAAAGGATCTTGTTATCCAAGTTGTCTAAGAAGAACAAGTGGTAGATCGAATTGGTTGAGGATACAATATCAAGAAGAGGATACAATAAGGTGAAGAGGATACATCACCTAGGAGAGGATACATTGCCGAGGATAGGATAACACAACAAGGAGTTAAAGCTGAAGGATTCGCTAATATTTTCCATCTTGTGATTATGCAATTGTTTTTCCTTATACCGTATCATCGGTGGCTATGCATCCTAATTTGGATATATTGATTCCACTAAAATTTTGTTTTATAAAAAAGTTTTGAAATTTACCATTTCTTCTAAATCGATGCTTGATTTATTTTCCGATCTAACATTAAATCAATCATTTATCCTTATGGATCCAACATTAATCCTCTTATACGTACTCATTAATGTACTTAAGATACATTTCCACTAGCTCTTGAAAAAGACAATATATGGACTGGATTAAGGGGTTCTGTCATCCTAAAATTAGGATTTATCTTTCGTGGCAAATATTCACTTGTAGCATACCATAGCTCATTAGATTGGTATAATTTTTCTACCATGTGTACATTTCCATAATGATGGTGTTTTTCTAAAATAAACCTTTGCTCTTCAGCATCTTGGGCTATCCATCTCTTAGAAGGTATTGTTAGAAGATCACCAATTCCTAATGCAATGGATGTAGTGGTGGCTTGCTGGAAACCAAGAGTCCTTACTTAATATAAGATATGTGATGTATATGCCATATCCAAGTGATCTATTAATCTGCTAACAAATCGTTTAATGACAGTTCTATTTATCACTTTATTATGAACTGCTAGATTGGCTAGTTCAGCCATAAGTTCCTCCATATTCTGCTGGGTAGGGTTTGACAATGGATTTAAGTCAATGATTGGAAAACTTCCTTTTTCGATTTTGATTGGCGTAGAAATTTGGAAACTATGGTCCTAGTTGAACAAAAGGAATCTAAATTCCCATGGATGTTATAAAATTACTTAGCTTAGATCCCTATGATTAGATTAGTTACTATCTAATCTAAGTAAGCATGGAAAAACCATTATATAGCTTCTTCAATTTCTCCATAAAGGTAAATATAAACAACAGTGGCTCAAATGTATATACAACAATTTTCTTTTTTTATACTCCTTACTATTAAGTATTCCATAAATCTCATGATAGGTATATAAATATTCGTAGTGAACTTCGACGAGAACTTCTATTAAAGTAATAATGCATTGATCTAATTACCACTGGAGCCACAAAAAATTATCTAGAAAGATTCTTCTTTGTCGATATGCTCCAATTACATCATAGGAATTACAGAAAAAGGGTTTTCTTCATATAGTTATTGTTATTATTCTCAATTATTTCATTTTGATGATTTTTGATATTACCTAGATTATACCTAGTTGCACAAATATCTCAACGATTCCTATTTATTAATACATAGAGCCCAATAAGCATATCTTAAGTTGGTATGGAAATGGGATCTCCAATAGTTGGAGACAAGAGATTCATATGAAAAAACATAAGTAAACGAGCCTCCGTTTGAGCCTCCAATAATAAAGATACAAGAACAACCATTTAATCCCCATGAAAGTCTGCATTAAATCCATTAAGAACTAATGGATGTAAACAAATGGCATGCCCTTCCAGTAAAATGGGCTGGAGTGCTTAGATCCCTAATCTATGTAGAGTAGGTGCTCTATTCATCAATATAGGATGCCCCTGCATAACTTCTTGAAGTATTTCCCATACAATTGGATATTTTTCTTGAATTTTACTATTAGCAACTCCTATGTTTGAAACAAGATGTTGTCTAATTAGCCCATGAATTAAAAATGTTTGCAAAAGCTCTATAGCTATTTTACAAGACAATCTACATCGATGTAATAAAAGTGCGGGACCTACAAGAATGACGAACCGCCTCAAATTATTAACCCATTTATTAAGCATAGTCTCTCGAAATCTTCCCTCTTAGCCTTCAATTACATCAGAAAATGACTTGTAAACCTTATTATAACTTTCCCTCATTGGTTATCCACAGATTCCATTATCAAGAAGTGTGCCCACCACTTCCTGTACCAATTTCTCCTAACACATTACTAATTCCCTTGTGTAGATTGACTCGTTGTTAATAGATTAGTAAGAGTATTTTTCTTATATATAACTCTCCTATAAAGTTCATTAATATTTGAACTTATTAGTTTCCCCCATCCATCTACGTGATCGGTCTCAACTAGGGAGGAAGAATAAGTAATAGACATAAAACCATCCATTCTAGCTCTATATTTTTTCAAATTGAATGCTTAGCTAATTCCATGCATCTAACTGAAAAATCCTTTCTTCTTTTAACTTTTTTGTTTCCCCGTATGCCTTTCGTCTCTTAATTCTTTCCATTCTACCTCTGAATAATCTATATTGATTCATAAATCCAAATCAACTACTTGTTCTTGGATAGCATCGGGTCCAGTAGAAATTTCTCAATTTCGAAATGTATCGAAGCTTTTGAAGTAAATCACTTGTTAATATAGAAATCACGTATAATATGTAAAATACACAAGAAGGGGGGTTGAATTGTGTTTAATCATTTAAGATAATCTTTAAAATCTTCTTGATCTTCTTGAAAAAATCAGTCAATTACAAAACAATGCACTTAATTTGTTTAAGCAATGCAACATCAGAACTAGTTTCTATTCTTCTAATAACAAGAAATTAAAGAGATAAACATTAGAGAATATGACACCACAATTTATACTAGTTCACCCTTAACCTTTGGGCTATGTCTAGTCCTAAGAGTTTATCTAAGATTTCACTATCTCTTGCAACTTTACAAGTATTATTTCCACTCTTCTAGAGCCCCTTCAAGTCTTTATTACAAAGTATTCTTTATCTGTTATCCTAGCCTCTTCAGGCCCTAGCCTTCCTTTCATTTGAAAGGATATTGTTTGAGCTTTCGACACTCACATTACAGGTGTTCTTGATCTCTCATCTTTCTTCTTTTCACTTGGGATATTTTTATGGTATACTCACTTGATCACAAAAGTATTTCTTTATAAGTAAAGTAAGAGTAAGTAAAAAGTTGTTTTGTCTATGACTACAACTAACATTTGTAGTCTAATTCTCCAATGGTCCTTTTGAGAACACTACTTGTAGAATCTTAAGAGATCTGTTATTAGTTGAGTCTTGTAACCAGCTCCAACTAACTAACTGACGTTGTAGATTATTCTTCAATTATATCGTCTTGATTTAATTTGTAGTCTTCGTTTGGTGTTTTCGCTTCGTCTTATTGTTGTGACTTCGTCCTAGTCTTGTGACTTCATCTTGGTCAACTCTTGATTATCGTCTTGATTTGATGATTTGCGCTACTTACATTTATCTACGCACTTAATAAACTCATCAAAATTGTTCAGACACTTCTTTTATTGTTATTATTTGACTTTCATCAAAATTAATAGAAGAAGTGAAGTCTTCTTGACTTAATAGCTATGGGTAGTAAAAAGAAACAGGAATACTATATTTCCAGGCTTGAATTTCATATTCAAATAAATCTTGTAAGTGTAAGAAAGTTGGTTTTTTTGCTATAGGCCTAGCAAAAGGAAAATTAGGATAGACTCCTATAGTCTAGGATCATCCACCTTTTAAATCGAACGTGAGAATTTCCCCTATCTGGCTCAAGCAGTCACACTAAATAAAGGAAGAGACTTCCACTTTCTAAATCAATAACCCACCCCCCTTAAAGCCACTCCTTACTCTCAAGTTCCCAATGAAGACTAATCAACATTTCATTTGGTCAGTCTTTTTTAAAAATTTTTGAATTCTTTATTCAATTCTCACAATTGCGCCCCAAATGAATTGGTAAATTCTTGAGTAGTCTTGTTGGGCCCCAAATTTTATTTATTTATTTTTATTTATTTATTCCTATTATTGACTTAATCATTTATTATTTTAGAGTTGGGTTTCTAAAATTGCAAGTATGAATGGGGTAATGATGTAGAAGTTGGAATTTCCAATAAAGAGTTAGAATTAAATTAGCTTGAAGGAG
>JAOSBO010218526.1:0-15384 GCA_027563915.1 Erythroxylum rotundifolium | reverse complement strand
TAGTCATTACACTTAAGAGAAGTTGTACCCAATGAATGTTTATTAATGATTGCAATTTTATGTCGAGGATCCATAGTAGCGTGATAGCATCGGTGACCTGAAACCAAGGTATTTTTCTATTGATTTTTAAGATTTAATTATTGCTTCCGATTTGTGATTTTTCTATTGATTTTCTGATATTGCCGTGTTTGGACAAACCCCCCTTTTTATTTTCGTTATTTGTCGCTAACCTCTACCGTTAAAAATTCCTCGTGGGAATGATATCCGCTTATCGCTACTACATTAATTTGTTTTAACAGAAGTGATTTTTTTTTTATATTTGGTTGCAGGCGACAGCATCACCAAGTCATTACTGCCATTTTCTTCTTTGGTGTGAGAAAGGAACTTTTAAAGAAGTTGTTAAAGTTGATAGTGTAAAAGTGACGTGGTATATATGATAAAAAATAATCTTTACGATCTATCTGGATTTTAATACGCACACAATTTTTTTGATTACAACCATTGTTAATAAGTATTTGCTGTTGTGAGCTCTTGAACTATTAATTAACCAATTTCAATATACTTAATGATTTTATAATGGATTATTTTCTAAACTAGGTCTCATAGTTTTAATTCATACGAAGAAGGTTTTCAAGTTAAAAATTTAGTGTTCTCCTGTGTGATTTATTTTGTACATTCATATTTTCTCATCATAGTTTCAATCAAGAAGAAAAAGATTTTATTTTTCACACCACATATTATGCTTTCTTAATAGGTATCATATTTTTATTTGTTATTTTTGGTTTCGCTTGATTTAAAGATGGAACATATTATAATTTAATGATTAGTTTGAATGGCATAAATTATCATAAATGGCAAGGAAAGTTGAAAGGTTATTATTTATGAAAAATATGCATCTATCAATATTTACCACTAAAAATCCTATGTTTAAAAGTGATGAAAAATGCACATATGAGCATGAGATGGCTTAAGATTTTATTAGAGAGTGGGAAAATGATAATATTTTGAATCACATCTGAAATGATTCATATGATACGACTTTTAGGTCAAGCTTAAATCATTGTATGCTTCAAAAACAGGTAATAATAATATGTTTTTTTACGTAAGTTATGAAGTTAAGGTATAAGGAAGGTACTTTTATTTTTTATCACTTAAATGAATTTAAGGATAATTTGATCAATCGTTTCACATGAGCATAAGATTTGAAGGTAAGATTTTGGGACTTCGGGTTGAATACTTTGCTTGATTCTTAGGAGATCTTCATGTCACCTTGACTAGTTTTTACTCCTAGTGGTATAGTAACGATAGATTATGTAAAATATTTTATTTTAAATATAGAAGCAAGATAGAAAACTTAAGAGGGATCTACTTCTCATTTGAGGTTTCGGTTACTAAGAACAAGGAAAAAAAGTAAAGAAAGAGGTCGAGGATAAAATGATAGAGGTAAAAGTAAGAATAGAGGCAAATTAAAGTAAAAATACAAAGATTGTATATTTCATCATTACGGTAAAATGGGACATATCCAGAACTTTTGTTTTAAGCTTAAAAGGGAGAATAAAGCCAATAAAGGTAAGCAAGACAAGTAAGACAAAGATAGTGATGACCTTATTGCCACTACTGCTACGAAGGATTTTTATGTATATCTATGGTGATGTTATGATTAATGTTGCTTATAATGATCCAATTTGGGTTATTAATAGTGCTGCTAGCTTTCATGTGACATAAAGAAAGGATTTCTTCACATCTTACATTTTAGGTGAATATAGAGTGTTAAAGATGGGCTATCATATGTTATTAACATTGTGAATATTATATTATAAACCAATAACAACTCATAATTACTTTAAAGAATTTCATATATGTACCTAATATCCATTTGAATATGATTTCTACTGGCATTTTTGATAATGATAGTAATTTCAGTATTTCTGGTGATAGTAATGTAAGATCACTAAAGTTTCTTTGGTTATGGCATATGGAAATAATTCTTTAGGTTTGTATTTGACTAAAAATTTAGTTTCCATTGATAATATTAACGCAATTAAGAGTGATAATTATTTAGAGTTATAGAACATAAGACTTGGCCACATCATTAAAAAGGGAGTCGATTCTTTAGGCAAGAAGAATCTACTTTCTAATTTAAAAGGAGAAAGATTATAGAAGTGTTCTCACTACTTGGTTGTTAAATCAAACAAAGTTTCCTTTAAAAACCATCCTCCTTTTATTGATTGAGTTTGTGCATTCCCATCTCTGTGGTCCAACCAAGGATAAGGACTTTTAGTTATGGAATTTATCTAATGACATTTATTTATGACCATTCAAAAAAACTTTAGGTTTAAATCTTGAAGTCAAAAGATGATGTATTTGTTGTCTTTAAGGAGTTTAAACTTCTAGTGAAAGAGAATCTATAAAGAAGCTGAAATGTATTCATATTAACAATGGTGATAAGTATCATACTCCTTTTGATGAGAATTGTAGAAAAAATAGACACCAAAAGATGCTTTCTAAGGAGCCTTAGTTGAATGGCCTAACGAAGAGGATGAACAGGGCATTAGTAAAGATTGTGTTCTTTTAGAAGCAAAGTTGTATGTATCAATTTTAAGGGAGGCTTTATATATTATTGCACTTGTAATCAACTTATCTCTTATTATTGCTTTGCATGGTAAAGTTCTTGATTGTGTATGATAAGGTAAGGAAGTTTCCTACAACCATTTACATGTGTTTGGTTGTAAAGCATTTGTGTATGTGCCAAAAGATGAGAGGTCTAAATTAGATTCCAAGATAAGGTAATGTCTCTTTGTTAGTTATGGCTATGATGATTTTGGTTACAAGCTATATGTTCAGCTTGAAAAAAAAGATTATTAGAAGTTCTAATGTTATTTTTATAAAGGATCTAACCATTTAAGGTATTGATAGAGAATATAAGTCCAAGTCTTAAGATTTTAATGGCTTAATTAATCTTAATATAGCTCTTAGATATACATGCCTAGTGTAGTTGAGTTTGGAAATCATAATAATTTATATAATCATATTTAAGATAATCAAGTTGAAGGTGTTGATATTGACTTTTCTAATGAGGTAGATGCTTCTGTTCATGAGGTTGTTAATAAACCTTCAGTTACTCTTAAGAGGTCTACTAGAGAAATAATTCCATCCACTTATTATCCGTCTAATGAATATGTTATCATCATTGAGAAAGGAGAACTTAAGAGTTATGAAAAAGCTATAAGGAGTGATCATAGGGATGAGTGGGATGCATCTATAAAAGGATAAAATGAATTTTTATATGAAAATCATACTTTTGACTATTTTGATTCCCTATGGGCATAAGGGCTTTATAGAATTGATGTGTTTATAGGATGAAGAATGAAGATAATTCTTCCCATCCATGATACAAATCCACATTAGTTATCAAAGATTTTAGATAGAAAATGGGAATTGACTTTGTAGATTTTCTTTCCTGTTACTAAGATGTATTTGATTAGAGTTGTTCTTAGATTGGCAGCCAATTTTGAATTTGGAGATTAAACAATTGGATGTGAAAACCACTTTTCTTCATAGTGATTTGGAGGAAAATGTGAAATTTACTTCTTAACATTGTATATTTGTTCAAAATTGTTTTGATAATGATTTCCTTATTTTGTTGCTTTATATTGACGACATATTAATTGTCATCTATAAGGCTTTTAGAATTGATAAGTGGAAAAAGGAGCTAGGTAAATATTTTATAACGAAGGGCTCAAGAGTAGCAAGGAAAATTATTGGTGTGCAAATTAGCCGCGAATAGAGAAGTAAAGAAATTGTCGTCTTCTCAAGAAATGTAAATTGAGAAAGTACTTCCACAATTTTGTATAAGTGAAGTTAAATTGGTTAGCATGCCTCTAGCTACTCACTTTACACTTAGTACTAGATAGACTCCTTTAGTGAGAGAGAAATAAGACATGTAGAATATTGCTTATGCATTCATAGTAGGAAGTTTAATGTATGTGATGGTTTTCATAAGGCTTGATATTGCTCATATTGTTAGTATAGTTAGACATTTAATTTGCCATAATTTTTTCTAATTTTTAGCTTACCCTAATATATTCAAACTCATTATTTTGTTTATTTTTACAAGATAAGGGTTGAAAATGTTATTTACCTAGAAAAGGGATTCAACCGTAATCCAAATTTGAAGATTTAAATAGAGGAGAATCTCAACAATAACCTAGGGTAAATCAAAGATATTTTGGATAAAAAATGTTTCAATTTGAAGATTTTGATCAAATTATTGGAATTTCAAAAACAGTATGGCATTTGGGAATGTTTTGTAGAAATTGCAATTTCCAAATTTTGAATTTGTAAGTAAAAAAATCTATTAAAATGGTCTAAACCTTATCTTGGTCAAATCTATGTAGAAATCAATGAAGTTATGATTTGAGGGAACCAAATAATGATAACCATATGATTTTTCACACGTGGTCAAAGGGCTATAAATAGAGCCAAGTTATGAAAGAGCAAACCATCCCCGTCTTCCACCTTTTTAAAGTTATCTTTTTCCTCTTTTATTTTCTAGATATTAGATTAGTCTTTCTTTAAATGCTGGTCGTAGGAATGGCCATTGGTAGCTAAGTATTTTATTCTTGGTTGAAGGTGGTGGAAGCCCCTTTAAAGTGCTGAAGAATAGGAGGCAATTAGGCTTAGTTGTATGGAGTATTTCATTTGTTCATGTATTAGAATGGTTTTTTTATGCTTTATTTTTATTATTTTTTTATTGATTGCTAATGTGAGCAATTAGATTACTAATTGAAATGATCATTTGCTAAATTAAATATTGAATATGTAAAAGCTCAATTCATTTAATCATTTATAGTAACTAGGAGTTTTAATTTACTACATTAAAAATTATTACTTTTAGGAAAAGTTTTCAACTATATTAAATTTAGCCATGGACGTTATGTTATCTTACTTCGAAGAAAATTAAATGTCTCCATGGATGTTATGTTATCTTACTTCGATGATTTTTTCTTAATGCTATTGTTAGTTTGGAACATATCTACAATTGTTAAGTAATAAGTGCTAGTTAAAATACATGTTTTTTATTAACTAATGTTAAGGAAAAATAGATAATTAGTATTACATTGAATATATGATTGATGAAATAATTGCTTTTATGCTAATGACCAATTATAGTTCTAAGAGTAGAAACAAGTGTAGACCAAAGTTAATTTCTTAAGGACTCTTGTTTTATTATTTCCTTTATTTTCTTATTATAAAAGTTCTCAGCCTTTTATTAATTATTTTCTTTAGTAATGATTGGCAAACTAGAATTCCTAGTGGGATCAATTCCTATTTTTCTATACCATGTTTTTTATTATAAGAATTTTTTAATCGATTTAAGATACAAACAACAATTACACTAAAATTTGGCATCATTATTAGGGAATTCTAATATTGTTTGTTCAATACAAGATCTTCAAAGGAAGCTAATTAACAATATAACTTAGAGATCAAAAAGACTATGAAAAAGCTAAGAAAAGAAACAAATATTCAAAAGCAGTGCAATGTTATAATTAGTGATAAACAAAAGAAACTATGGCAACTAACCAAACTCTAAAAGAACTCATTGAACCAGATTTGGACCAATAACCTCACTGCATAAAGCTTCCTAATTTTTATGCAAATGATAACTGAATTAAAATATAGTTTAATTCATTCATTGCCAACTTTTTGTGGTACTATAAAAGAAGAACCATATAAACATCTTCAAGAATTCCATATCATATGCACAGGAATGAAGCCCACTGGTGTCACTAAAGATAAAATCAAATTGTGGGCTTTTCCATTCTTATTGAAAGATAACACCTAAGACTGGTTATATTACATGCAATTTACTAGTGTCACCACATAGAATGAAACAAAAAAATTATTTCTGGAAAATTTCTTTCTAGCTTCAAGGGCCATTAGTATTAGATAGGAAATTTATAGTACTCAATAACATGTTAACGAGTCACTATATAAGTATTGGGAGCATTTCAAAAAGATATACATCAAGTTCTTCACATTGCTAAATTAGCAAATAGCTCTTGATTTAGTATTTTTATGAAGGACTTCTACCAATCAGAAGGAGTATCATCGATGTCGCTAGTATAGGAGTAATTTTTTGACAAAACACAAAATTGGCTCAAGAACTAATTAATAACCAATGTGTGCCACATTACATGAAGATTTGACAAAATAAGCAAATGCAATAGGCGGTTTTCTAGGACAACTCAATGCTAATACAATCTATATTTACACATATACAACCTTGGTTGGAGAGACCATCTGAATTTTTGATACGATAATACATCAAAAAATCAATCTGTAGCCAATTTTTAACAATTTCGATAACCACATCCTACAAGAACCATAATATGCCCAATCATCTTATTCAAGTATGTCTCTGAAAGACAATGCTAAAGCATTAGCAACTAATACAGTTAAATTAAAATAGGAGTCAAAAACTAATATTCAGAATTTGAAAAATCAAATGGGTCAGTTAGTTGTTGCAATAAGTCGATTGGAATCTTAAGGTTCAAATAAACTAACATAAAAAATAATGGTAAATCTTAAAGGGAGTTTCAATGCTATAACATTACAAAGTGGAAAGCAAGTGGAGTAGCATAGCATGTGAAAGCTCAATCTTGATTCAATTACCTATAGAAAGATATTGAACATGTTGAAGTAGAGGAAAATGTGCGCTTATTTGAGGATAAGTCGCCTACTCCTCTTTTAGCTATACTTCCTCCTTTTTTGAAAGCATTAAAAGATAACTAGAGATGGGAATGAGATGCTAATTTATATGAGATATTATAAAAATGTGAGTTAAATATTTGCTTTTTTGTTGAGATTAAACAAGTACATAGGTATGATAAATTCTTCATTGAACTTTGTTAAAAAAAGATAAAAAACAAAAGGGGTTGAAAAGGCCAGGCTAGGAAGAAATGTATCTACTGTCATTCGAAACACATCCCCTAAAAAAATATGAAGATCTAGATATGTTTTCCATACGACGCACTATTGATGGTTCTAAGGTGGAAAAGACAATGTTAGATCTAGGTGCATACATAAACATCATACTCTATTATATTTATTCAAGTCTCAACTTAGGGCCATTATAAAAGGTTGGATTGGTGATTCAATTAGCTAATAGGTCTAATGTATATCCCAAAGGGTGGATGCTCTTATGCATGTTAAAGATAAATTGACTTTTTTTGTTGATTTTCATGTCTTAGATATGGAAAATGATGATCAATTAGCACTAATTTTGTTTAAAATACCATTTTCAAAAATGAAAAAAATTGATGTCCATAATGGTGCTTTGACCAAAGAATTTAGTAAAGATATTGTTTAATTTAATATATACAAAACAATGAAATATCATAATGATGACTTTTATGTCTTTGTAGTTGATGTTTTGGACTCATTAGCAAAAAAATAGTTTGAAAGCAATGGGAAGGATGGGCCAAAAACAACTAGGAAGCAAAGTCTCTTAAATTATAAAGATATTGATTTTTTCCTTAATTTTTGATTGTAAGAGTGTATGGAAACATTGGAAAATTTTGTGGAAGTAAAGAAGATGATGATAGTACAATATTTTAAGTTAGGCGTGCCCATGCCTAGTGATTAGCTTCTCCTTTCAATAACAAGAGTAAAAAAAGTAGAGTTAAATCCATTGACAAAACTCTTAAAATATGTGTTCCTTGTAGAGGGAGACACTTTACCGTAATAATCTCAAGCAGGTTGACTTTTATGCAAGAGGAGAGATTAATGCAGGTTTCAAAATATTTGAAAATAGCCATCAGAGGGACAGTTGTGGACATTAAAGTTGTTATCTCTTTTACTTTTATGTACAGGATCCTTCTAAAAGATAGGGTAAACCTATAAGGTAACCTTGGAGAAGATAAAAGCCGCTCTCAATGATGGAGGTAATGAAGAAAGAAATATTAATGCTCCTTTAGGTTGGGATAATGTACCCAATTTCAGAAGTGAGTGGGTTAGCCCTATATAAGAAGTTTTGAAAAAGGTGAGAATTACATTTTTTGCCACTTAAGATGGAAAATTAGTTCTTGCTATGGCTCAAAATGGAGGGCGAGTTTGTATCGATATGGGGAGCTAGATTCAGTTTCTCCAAAAGACCATTTCCCTCTCCCATTTATTGATAAGATGTTAGAAAGACTAGTTAGTAAAGCATTTTATTGTTTTCTTGATGATTTTGCAAGATACTTTCAAATTGCGATTGCTATTGAAGATTAGGAGAAAATGGGCATTCACTTTTCCTTTCGAAACTTTCATATATAGGCAAATGC
The DNA here is from genome assembly GCA_027563915.1 of Erythroxylum rotundifolium. NCBI lineage: Eukaryota > Viridiplantae > Streptophyta > Magnoliopsida > Malpighiales > Erythroxylaceae > Erythroxylum > Erythroxylum rotundifolium. Next base: position 7,054 of record JAOSBO010218526.1, on the reverse strand, counting down.
CTTTTGACATTTGCAGTGTACCAACTTCTTTCCAAAGATGTTTGGGGAGCTTATTCTCAAGTTACATTGGGAAAACCATTGATGTTTTTTATATATGATTTATTATTTATAGAGGCTCTTTCGATGAGTGTTCACATAATTTGAGTTTGATTTTACAAAAATGTGTTGAAACTAACCTTGTTATTAATTTCGAAAAACATCATTTTATAGTAATATAATGTATGGTATTAAGGCATGTTGTTTCTTCTAGGGGAATTGAAGTAGATAAGGCCAAAATATATGTTATTGAATAATTGCCTTATGTAAATAGTATGTAGGAAGTTTGCTCATTTCTTATCCGTACAAGTTTTTATTGGAGGTTCGTCAAAGATTTTTTGAAAATAACATCCCTATTGTGAAAGTTACTTTAGAAAAATTTTATTTTTAAACTCGATGATGATATTAAAGAAGACTTTGACAAGTTTAAAAAGTTACTAATTTCAACCCTAATTATTTAATAACCCGAGTGGGAGTTGTTGTTCGAACTCACACATGATGTAAGAGATAAAGATGTAGGAGTTATTGTGGGACAACAAGTGGAGAAAGTGCCTTATGTTATTTACTATGCATTTATGACCTTAAATGAAACCCAAAAATTTTACTTGACAATTAACAAAGAGTTATTATAGGTAGTTTTCGCTTTAGAAAAATTTCCATCTTACTTATTAGCTACTAAGATTATTTTTTCTCTTATCATATAACTCTTAAATTCAAGTTTTCAAAGGAGGAAAAATCCATATTGATAAAATGGATTTTATTACTAAGAAAATTTGATTTGGAAATCAAAGACAAGCAAAGTGCGAAAACTCGAGTGTTAGATCATTTAAGTTGCTTGTCTCATTTTAGGGCGACCTTTAATTTACAAGAAGAATTCTCAGATGAGCAAATGATCTCTGAGGGTGTCTAATTACCGTGGTATGAAAATATAGTAGATTATTTGGTACAAATATTTTAAATACAAATCTACCAAAAGCTCAAAGGGATAATATCAAGAATGATGTTAAGCACTATGTATGTGACAATCTATATCTGATCAAGCATTGCTTCAATCAACTAATTTGAAGATGTGTACATGAAAATGAAATCTCATATATCCTTAAATTTTTTTAATTTATATGATTTTGGAAGATATTTTGGTTCTAAATGAACGGGAAGAAGGATTTTTGTTGGTGGTTGCCTTTGTCTTTTTTATTTTGAGGTGCTTACCTATTTTGTAAAGCTTATGAGTGATGCCAGAGAGCATTTAATATCCTTCAAAGTAATGAGATGCCACAAACTCCAAATTTGGTTTGTGAAATTTTTGATATTTAGGGGATCAATTTTATGGGATCCTTTCCCTCTTCTTTTAATTTTTGATTAGCTGTCAATTATATGTTAAATTAGGTGGAAGTAATGGCCACCTAAACTAATGATTCCAAAGAGAATGCAGGTTTTCTTAAATAAATATTTTTCTATAAGTTTAGTATTTATGAACCCTAGCTAGTGATCAAGGTGAACATTCTACAATTGAATGATGGAGGTGGTTTTAAAGAAATATGAAGTGATTCATAAGATTGGTACATCATATCATTCACAAAAAGATAGGTGAGCCGAAGTTTCAAATAGAGAAACCAAATTATTTATCGATACAATGGATGGACCAACAAGAAAAGGACCAAATATTATGACTTAAAGAAGCTTTTTGGGCATACCGAATAGCTTAGAAAATACAGATTGGCAAGTCACCATATAGGTTAAGATTTGATACGGATTGTCATCTCCTAGTTTAATTGGAATATAAAGCCTTTTGGGCTGTTAAGCAGTGTAATATGAGTTTTAATGAAAGTGGGAATCATAAAAAATTGTAGCTATAGGAACTTGAGGAGATTCATAATGAATCTTAAGAAAATGCAAGAATCCATAAAGAGAGAATAAAAGCTTCACTTAATAAATTTATTGCCCAAAAGGAAATTTTTTTGTTGTGTAAAAGTATCTCCTTTATGATTATAAGATTTGGCTATTTTTAGGTAAGTTACCTTCTCGATGGATGGGACTTTTAATTATAACTAATTTTTTCTAAAACATGTCTACCTCGAAAGGTTTTTAAGGTTAATAGCCATTGTGTCAAGCCATATTATGAGAATGTAAATATTATAACAGTGGAGGAAATTGATATAACTGATCCAATTTATTTTAAAGAATAAGCAACAACACTGTCAAACTAACAATGTTAAACAAAAGTTCTTTTAAAAGGCACCCTAAATTTATCTCTTTTTTGTTTAATTTAAATCATATTTGGATTTTATTTTATTTTATTAGGTTTTGCTTGCCTTTAGGACCAAACATAGATAAAATTTAGATGGAATCGAGAAAGAAAACCAAATGATTCAAGGTGTTTTAAAGATCATAGCCATATAGAAAGGGATACGTCTGTTTCATCCTAGACAGGATCGTGTAGGAAGGACCATGAAACTTCATGGAAGCATGTGTTTGAGAAATAAAAGTTGTCTTGGAAGACGCTATTGTGTGAAATCCAAACACTCTCATTTACAAAAGGATAGGCATAAGTCTTTTGGACTATGTAATCATCTGTAAAAATATGGAAGATTGCATTATGCTATTTTAGTCCAACACGACTATGTGAACATGAAACATGCCTATGTGGATTTAGATGCACTCGTGTCCTTTGGCCTGTGTAACTTTCTGTAACAATATGAATTTATGATTATTAAGATAAAATTGAGGGACCTAATATTGGATACAGATGTAAACATATGAAACCTTAAAATTCCATTGCTTCCATAAAGTATCACATACACAATATATACTAACCGTACCATCTTCCAAAAATCGTTATAGTGCACTAGGACATAAAAGGATCATTTTCAACAAGCGACAACACCTAAATCATAAGCAATAAAAATTTCTTCCTTTGATCCTATAAATATCAATCAATCCCAACATTTTCAATTTAAGGCAGAGTAGTCATGGGATAACCAGAGCATAGGCTAAGAGAGTATTTTCAATAACATATGGAGAACTACCTAGGAATCTACCTCTCTAGAAGCGTAAGTGCCATAAGCACAAAGTGTTGACCATAACCCCTCATCTCCATCTATGACCTATTCTCCAACCCATTTACTAGATGATTCTCCTAAACCTAAACAAAGATAATAAGGTCCCTTGTTAAGATCCATAACACAAAAGGGAAGAAAGTAGAACTAGCTAGCAAATTAAAGCTCAAAACTAAAGGTTTCAATACCTACCAAGATGAAAAGGATAAAAAAGGTATGAAGAACTTTACGAACAAAAAATCTTTGCTTATAAGTATTATTCATATTCATACCCTAGAATAATTGAATACCAAGAAGAATTTAAAGCTTTGATAAATCAAATAGGCTAGTATACCCATGTTAATATGTAGTTACCTGCTTTTGTTGAACTTTTACGGGAGTTTTATACAACCTTTCAATTTAATGGCAATCCTGACCTTAATTTGTTTACGAAGGGAATATTGAAGTTAGAATAATGGGAAGGGAATTCTCTATTTCAATTACTAAATTCAATATTGCAATAGGGTTCATAAATTCAAAGTGTGATTACACTTCTGGCTTTCAACCTGTTGAATTATAGAGTTAATTGTCTGTTGATTCATGACAGAACCTAATTTCCTAAAAGATTTCATACTAATTTTTTTTAAAAAAATATTTACATTTCCTAGCCTATAATTTTCTACCCGATGAGGTAGTACAAAATTTATTTTTTGTGGTGTATGGAAAAAATATTATAGTAAACTTAAAAAATATTATAGTAAACTTAGGTTATTGTTTGATTGCATAATTATGTTTTATTATTCAAAAGAAAAATAAACCTTTAATCTTAGGTTTTTACATAACTAAGCTAGTTACTAATTTAGAATTACTTGATTTATCTAATACTGATATCCACATTGCCTATGAGATGGAACTTTGGATGTAAATTTTATAGTTAGGATGTGAATCACCTCATAATAGTTCGAGGATAGTTTTGATTTTGTTTCTCCTAGTCCAACTGTCAACTCTTCTAGGACATTCCAATACAATAAAGTTTTAGCTCAAAATGACCCAACCTAAAAAAAGATCTCCCTTCCTCTTCCTCAACTCAATAGGCTATTCCAGCCCGACTAGAAAAGATTGAGAGAAATTATATTAAATGAAGCACAACCTTTTAAATTCTTATTTGTACTTAATGCTTTTAGAAATTGGTGAAATAAGATTTTCTAAAGAGATTTTCACTCAACTGTTTTGAATTAATTACACTGTGCGTGCAAATTGAGGCTTAAATTGATTAAGATGAAGTTTAAATACATTGATAAGTTGAAATAGCTAGGGTATGCACTTACACAAAAAGAGCTGATTGATTAATGAAGTATTGCATGAGGATTAAGTGAATTTGTTTGAAACCTATGACCATTTAAGTTTTTAAGGATAAACATCTTGTGTTTATTCTTTTTTTTTTTTGTGCTTCTTTGTCATTTGGATACCTTTAAAACTTACACTAAATTAACTTAAATTGTTGTGATTGCATAAAACTTGAATATGATATAGGCCCTCCTTATTTAAAGCATTTATCTTAAAAAGACACCTTAATTACCCTTAGTTCAGTCCTTTGAAGCTAATTATATTCCCTTTATTTGTAAGTTATACCAAAATCAGAAACCTAAGATATTATACATCATATCACCTAACTACATATACTAATAAGGTATTTCTATAGTTATTTGGGAGGAATGAGTAAGACTTCACTTCAAATTTTATTATTAAGCAACTCATTTTGTATGATGGATGCCTCCTTTCATATCAACGATTTATGATTTAAAAAAATCATGAAGAAAATAATTGCAAGCATAGTATATCTACCTTGAAAGATGAGTACTTGGTCACATTATATTCTTAATCCCTACATTTTGTTTTAATGCTTATTAAATATGTATGGTTTTAGCCTATAATCCTCCTTTTCTAGCCTTTAACCCAAGCACTATTACAACCATTCAATAAAAGTCTTCTTGATTCACGTCCTTATGTGTTCATAATGAGATATATTTGGTGTATGTGCAAGTTTATGATAGTGTAATCCTATTAACTAAGGATTGGGGCATACTTTTGATTGAAATTGTCTTTGTACATATGTGTTTGGTGAAAAACAACTTTGATGTATTTTGATACTTTTGAGCATCTGTTTTAATGAATGTGCATGGTTTAATCTTATGAAAAAAGGTTTTGTAAAAATTATTTGGTTATCTTGTTTTGTTAGTTTCTTATTTGTTTAGGGACAAGCAAGGCTTAGGTGTGAGAAATTTTCTTGTTTCATAATTTTCCCTAATTTTTAGCATTCCAAATCTTTCATAATCTTATCTTAATATGTTTAAACTCAATATTTTGTTTATTTTTGCAAGAAAAAGGATGAAGATGGTATTTGACTTGAAAAAGGATTAGGCTTTAATCCAAAATTTTAAATGAAGGAGAAATATCAACAATAAGCAAGGGTGAATCAAGGAGATTTGGGCTATCAAATTGTCTTATTTGTAGATTTAGATTATATTATTGAAATTTGAAAAAAAAAAAGCCTAGCATGATCCTAAGTATGGGCATGTTCAGTAAAAATTGCAATTTCTAGACTTTCAAATCTACAAGTGAAAAAAAAAGTGTTAAAAATGGTTTAAACCTTATGTTGGCCACATCTAGGTGGAAAAGTGGCCATAAATAGAGTCATTGAGTGAAGGAGAAAGTTATCCCCGTCTTCTAGCTATATTTTGCAACTTCTCAAAGTCCTCTTTTTCCTCCTTCCTTTAGTAGATATTAGAGTAGTGTTTCTTTAGTTTTTATTCATAGGAATAATCATTGTTTGCCAAGTCTTTTATTCTTGATTAAAGGAAATGGAGGCCCTTTTTGGAACTTTGGAGATTAGAAGGAAATTAGGTCTCATTACGAAGTATTTCACTTATTCATGTATTAGATGTAAAGAATATTGGAATGTTGTAAAGTGGATTATGAGATATCTTCCAGGTACCTCTAGTTTGAAACTGTGTTTTGGAACAGAAAGTCATATTCTTTCTAGGTACAATGATTCAAACATGGTAGGTGATGATGACTAATGTCATTTGATTATTTTTATAGGGGGAGTTGTGACTTGGCAGTTTAGTTTACAAACATTTGTTGCAATGTCTACTACCGAGGTTGAATTTATTGCCATAATTAAAGCTTATAAAGAGTTAATTTGGATGAAGAAATGTCTTCAAGAACTCAATTTTACTCAAAAAAAGTTATGTTAGGTGATATACATCTTTGCAAGAATCTTACTTTCTATAGTAGATCTAAACATAATGATGTTGGCTATATTAGATACGTTATGTTTTGGACTTTAAGTTTCTTGATCTTGAGAAAGTGTATACAGATGAAAATGATTTAGACATGATGACAAATTCTTTATTAAAAGGAAAGTTTAATGCTTGTTGTTTGATTGTCTGTTTAGCATAGCCCTCCATAGGGAGTCTATTGCAGGTCTTTTTCAAGCAAATCCTATCTAGTTAAAATTTTAAAAATGTTTGAGCTATGTTCACTTTTGTATGGAAAAGTATAACCTTTATGAAGAAGTTTTTGACTCTTCATATTTCGGGGGGTGTGGTAAGTTGTTTGACTATCCACATTCAGCAGCTTTCTCTCCTCGCTTTGGTGGGACAGTGAGTGTGATTTTTGGATGACAACTTTCTTCTTCTCACTTGGCTAAAAACTTGTAGCTAGTGTAGTTAGCAAGTATGGGTACATTTATCACTTTTTGACACACCTTTTATTTTTATTTTTATTTTTATTTTTTTGGTAAAATGTAAAAAATATTAGACCAAAAGGAACATGTACATGGTCCAGCAGGGTAATCCCCGACCTCAAGAAATGGTTACGATGAGAGAACGGCAACCAGAAAATGTATCTAAATGCCCAATACCCGATACACCCAAAGCCCAAAGGGGGCTAAGTAGTCAAGATCTAGGAGAGGATAAGGA
>JAOSBO010218479.1:0-15387 GCA_027563915.1 Erythroxylum rotundifolium | reverse complement strand
TATTTTCATTTTGGTCCTTGAAATTTTGAAAATTATAAATAAGCCCCTTAACTTTATAAAATTACCTTTTGGTCCTCCAAGAATTGAAAAGTACATTTAAGTCCCTTATGTACATCAACTTTTCCAATTAAGCTTTCTAACTGTCTGATAAGTCTATAAATCATGTCTAATCACATCTAAGGCATTATAACACATTTGATTCAACTACCATGGTCATATCCATCCAATGGACTCGTTTTTTCACACATAAAAGTTTAAATGTCAGAAATCTCCAAGGTTTCGCATACCGATGAACTCTAAGTTCATATAAAGGCATATAACATTTTATATCACTAGCATATGTACCAAAAGGATTCAAATACATCTTTGAACTCATTGCCACCATGTATATATTAATGTATAGCAATATCTCCAAATATGGCACAGTACAAAAAGCTCAGAGAGTCTGATGTTACAAAATGTGTATATAAAATGTGTTCTCTTTTTGGTTTGTAATAATGAATGTTAGTAATTGTAATAGGGATTAAGTAGAGTGAGTTAAAAGAGAAATAAAGGGATAGTATAATGTCTCAAAGTGAGGAGAATTAGGATGATAGTTTATAGATAAAAGGAAGGTGACAATGGAGTTGAATGTATGCCGAAATATTGAAGAATGTATAGATATGATTAATGTTCCATTTATGAGATTATTGTTGGGTTATCCATGCATCACATGTATAGATAAGCAGAGAAAGTTTCAAAATCAAGGTTTCGACACCATGACAACCCAAAAACTAGATAATCTCAAACATGCTGCAAAGATATGTAAAGAACATGAAATAACAAAATATTTTTTACCTTTATTTCTCCTCCTTTTTTGTTTCTTCTCCTTGTTTGGGTTGTTACAAACACCTAACCCTTCCTTGATCACCAAAGACACACAAAGATGATGAAGAAACAATGTATAAAGTTGATTTGACAACCACACTAGATGAGTTCAAGTAGATGCTTAAGATGATGGAAGATAGGTTAAGGATCTTATTACATAAACTTTGATTTATACAACAATTGTATGAACTGCAAGAACAAGACTCAAGACACCTCTCTATCACTCTAGAACTCTTCTAAAGATTTTATGCTATCACTTATGTGTGTAAGAAATGGAGTAAGGTCATGTACATAAGTAAAGAACTCACTTATATATCATTTTGCAGCCTCTGTCACGATTGTGACCATTGACGCCAAGATTATGGCCTCTTTAAAATAGGCTCACCTTTGGCCATGATCGTGGCACTATGAGTCATGATCATGGCCTGCTTAAATTAGGCCACACACACTTGTTTTTCATTTGATCTTTTATGTACATGAATCTTAGGTTCCCAGCTATTTTAAGCATTTGAATTAACTCTTAATTCAAGCAAATCATGAAGGGTTTCATTATGCCAATTTATTGAAATATAAGTGGATTAACACATAAAATCTTTAATAGTTAATTATCACTAACTTATGAACCTTTCTATAGAAAATTACCATGCAATTCGTCCTTTCATCAAACTATACCCTACTTGGTTCGAAGTATGGGCTATATGTCAACTCCCACTAGACTGACAACGTCACATCTAGTTTAAGTGATTTTAGTTCTTATCCTAGGATCTCATTATTCTATGTGTTATGGAAGACTATCTTCTTGACATATAACTGATCTGGCCAGAGACTTCCAAGTAATGACCCTGATAAGAGGTTGTGGGTATCATCTCCTTTTATCAGGAGTGGTCAATCCTTTATTAGCTACCTAATTACCTTTGAATACCAATAGCTATACCCAATCACCACCATAATAGTGATGTTGTCTTGAGGTAACAAGGAATGATATCAAAGCACGGAATTAGTATCCAAGATATCCTTGAGTACCTCAAGTCTTAAGATATTTGCACCATTGCTATGATGTGATTAATCATTGACATTTGATAGATTATCCATATGATAATCTCATAGTGGGTCATCTAATGTACTTACTACCCTTAGTAAGCATCCACATGTTAACTCTAAACATCTCATGTTTACAGTTTATGAGATCTAATGCTTGACCAAATCAAGAAGTATAGCATGTGATAGTCTATATGGATTAATAATGTCTTGTCTTATTAATCCGATGACTAAGGGTTATTTGGATACTATCATAATTGGATATGATTGAAATCTTATCATCATGATCTCATCATGATTTCCTTTATGTTATGTTTTGTATCATAGACTTCATTAATTCGATTTAAGATCAACATCAATTCATAGATAAAAGAATATCAAATTAATGAAAAATGCCTTTCATTTTATTAATCATAATAAAGTTAGTATAAAAGTGCTAAAGGTGATTGCCTTTAGAGAACTACACTAATAATCTCCCACATGCACTATAGTCAACCGCCTTTGTATCTAATACCATAGACGAGTACACAAGAATCAAATTTTTCTTGAGTAAGTGGCTTAGTACAAGGATTAGTGATGTTTTGATCTATGGGCACTCTCTCAATTTTCATATCACTTCTATCAATTATCTCCTTGATTAAGTGATATCTCCTGAGTACGTGCTTGGACCTCTAATGAAACCTTAGTTCTTTGGCTTAAGAAATAGCCACATTGTTGTCATAGTACAACATTATTGGGTCTACTATGCTAAGAACCACTCCAAGTTCCATGATGAACTTCTTGATCCAAATAGCTTCTTTTACCACTTTCACAGCTGCAATGTACTCTGACTCAGTCATCAAATCTGTAGTCATCTCTTATTTGGAACTCTTCCAATTGACTACTCCACCATTCAGTGTGAAAACATAACCTGACTGGGATTTGGAGTCATCCTGGTCAGATTGAAAACTAGCATCTGTATGCCTACTCACTACATGATGTCCATTTCCATATATCAAGAATACATCCTTAGTTCATCTCAAGTACTTTAAGATATTCTTGACAGCCACCCAATGACCCTCACCAGGATCCAATTGATATCTGCTCGTAACACTTAAAGCATATAACATATCGGATCTAGTACATAACATAGCATACATGATTGATCCTACTGATGCAAGTCCTCTCATCTTACATCTTCGGACACATAGATTTCAGAAGTTTTATCCTATGAGTCATAGGAAGAAACCCTCTTTTGGACTACTCCATGCTAAACCTATTTAGCACCTTGTCCATGTATGTTAATTGTGAAAGACCTAGTAACTTCCTTGATCTATCTCTATAGATCTTTATTCCTAATATATAAGTTGCTTCTCTAAGGTCTTTCATAGAAAAATTATAGGACAACCAAACTTTGACTGATTGCAAACTTGAGACATCATTTTCCATTAGTAATATGTCATCCACATATAACAACACCCACTAACCTTTTTGTACACACAAGGTTCATCAGAAATTTGTGAGAAACCAAACTCTTGATTGTCTCGTCCAATCGGATGTTCCAACTCCTAAATGCTTGCTTCAATCTATAAATGGACTTCTAAAGCTTACTTACCTTTCTACTATCTCTGGATGTAAAACCCTCGGGTTGTATCACTTATACATCCTCAACTAGGTCTTCATTTAGGAAAGTTGTCTTCACATCCATTTGTCATATTTCATAATCATAATGAGCAGTAATGGTTAGGATGATTCTTATGGATTCAAGCATGGCTATAGGGCTAAATGTCTCATCATAGTCAACTCCTTGTCTTTGATGATAACCTTTAGTGACTAACCTCTCTTTATAAGTAATCACATTACCTTCCTTGTCAATTTTCTTCTTGAAAATCCACTTGTACCCTATAGGTTTTAATCCTTTGGGTGGATCAACCAAAGTCCATACTTGATTTTTATACATGGAATCCATTTTAGACTTTATGACTTGAATCCATTTTTTGGATTCTAAACTCTTTAAAGCCTTTTCATAGGTTGTCGGCTCATTGTCCTTTATGACCAATACGTCATTGTGTTCACTTACAAGAAATCCATCTCTCTGAAACATTGCATATCCCACTTGACCTATGAACATGTTGTGTGTTAGGGGGTTCAACTGTTGTCTCATCTTTATGAACAACAATTTCAGGTTCAGGTAGTTGATCTGCATCTGTCTAAGCATCATGAACTTCATCAAGTTCAACTTTGCTCCCATTGTCTTCCCTTATAAGAAACTCTTTCTCTAGAAAGATAGCATGTTTTGAGACAAACACCTTTTGCTCTAGAGCATTATATAACTGATATCATATCGTTTCCTTAGGATATCCTATAAATAGACATTTATCATATTTTGCTTCAAGCTTGTTTGATTAAATCCACTTCATATAAGTTGGATAACCCTAAACTTTCATATGTGAAAGGTATGGTCCTTTGTTAGTCCACATCTCATATGGAGTAACTTTAACTGCCTTTGAAGGGACTCTGTTTGCCATATAAACAGCAGTTTTGGCTGCATAACCCCAAAAGGATTTCGGTAGATCGACTAAGCCTATCACTAACCTTATTATATCTAACAAGGTTCGATTTCTCCTTTCAGCTACACCATTTCCTCGTTCAAATATTCACCACCTTGATTTGATCGAAATATCTTAGTACTTCTAATGAGTTGTTTCTCTACTTCATGTCTAAATTGTTTAAACATTTCAAATGCTTCAGACTTGTATCTGATTAGGTATACATACCCAAATCGTGAATAATCATCGATAAAAGTAATGAAGTACACAAAATCACCTTTGGCATGAATGGACATCGGAAAACATACAACATAATGCATTAGGTATAATAACCCATTCATTCGTTCACCTATTCCCTTAAAAGGTAATTTAGTCACCTTGTCTAGCAAGCAAGATTCACATGTGTCATATGATTCATAGTCAAATGACCCTAGGCTAACATGCTTGGGTAGCTTAATCATACATTTCTCATTTATATGGCTAAGTCAACAATGCCATAAGCAATATGATTTTAGGTTATCTCGTTTTTGTCTTTCCTTGTCATCCAACTTAATTGAACAACTATTACTTAAAAAAGTTTAATAAAATCCTGCTTTCTTAAGATATGAACTAGATACAATGTTTTTAGTCAAAATGGGTACATAATAGCAATTTTCCAAAATTAACTCTAGCCCACTAAGAAGATACAAAATATATTTCCCTACAGCTAATGCAACAGCTCTTACTTCATTTCCCACATGTAGGTCCATCTCTCTTTCTTGAGCGGTCTACTACTCCTAAGACCCTGCATGTCAACACATACGTGTGAGGCACATCTGATATCTAATACCCAAATGTTATAATCAGAAATAGTATTAACCTTAATGACAAATATCATACCTAAAGTAGATGGTGGGGCATTTAATTCCTTCTTCTACTTCAGTGACTCCAGATAAGCTTTGCAGTTCCTATTCCAACTCCCTTCCCTATTGCAATTGAAGTATATCCCCTTCAGTTTTGTCTCCTTTGCCTTCTTCTTGGATACACCTCCTACTAGCTTCTTAGACTTCTTCTTCTTCTTCTCTTGGTTCTTCTCTCAAGAACCAGAAGTAGAGTCCACCAGCCTCACAACCTTATTGTCTTTCCTGACAGTTTGCTTAGCTATTTTGAGCAGATTAATTAGCTCAAGAATCGTTGTAGATATTTGGTTCATCCAATAGTTAAGCACTTCTTGTGAATAGCTATCAGTTAAACCAATCAGAATTAAATCTATACTTAATTCATGATCAATTATGAAGCCTAAACTGCCTAACCTCTTAATATATCCATTCATCTTCAGCACATATTAAACTAGAGATGATTCGTTATCCATCTTTGAATAGAAAAGCATCCTTAAGGTCTTGAACCTTTCAGATCGAGCTTGCTAATCAAATAGTTCCTTCATATGGTATACTATGGTATGAGTATCCACAGCCTCATACTGCTTTTGCAGTTTTGGTGATATAGAGACCAGTATTATATAGCTAGCCAACTCACTATCATCTAATAGCTTCTTATAAGCTTTCTGATCTTCATTAGATGCATCAAGAGTAGGTGGATTAGGAAGTGGTTTATCTAGGACATATCCCAGTTTCTGGGACTTGAGAACAATTCTCAAATTCCATAGCCAGTTCAAGAAGTTTGGTCTTATAAGTTTGTCGGAATCTAACAAGGAGCGTAGGTTCACTTTAAAAGACATTGTGGTGATTCAATAACTTAGATGAACGAGAGAAAATGTAGAGTGTACATTAATGTATATTGACAAGGGCTTTAATAACATGCATTATGGGTCCCACTATTCTTATTCAAATCCATAGTCCTCATTATGAATTCGAGAAAACTTGCAGTTTTCTTAATGGGTCGATATCCGATATCACCAAGAATGACCTTGGGTTTGCCCAACAAGTCACCTTAGGTCAACTGGTAGGTATCATTCATACCAATTACATTGGTTTATGCAACTATCGACTTGTGCCATCAACTTTTGATTTAGCACTCTTATTGGGTCATCAACTCTTAATTTGTATACATCCCATATATACAACCCAACTTCGCCCCTATCTACGTTAACCTTAGGTTTGCCCAACAAATCAATGCTTCTAGTTAGGACCAACCCATTAATCTAGAAATCTAATTTCCATGGTTTGAACATATTCGTGTAGAGCAGGGTTAGGTCTTCCCAACAACCCAACTCTAAAAGAACTCTAGTTCTTGCCATATCAATTGAAAGCGTAAGTCCTAATATTTTGGTTCGAGGGAATTGTTCTTTCGTATCGTCAATACTTGGATGATCTTGAATGTGTATATCATATATACACATTTAGATTATGGATAACTCAATTGAATTGAGCCTATGTTCATAACTACCTTAAAATACATCTAACGTATGTATCACACAAAGCAGGTTAAATTTATGTTGTGACTTAACTATACATCTAAAGTTCGTGATTCGATTTAACTCTTGAACCTAATTGGGTACTAGTGTTAGTCTTGGCTAATCTGAATCATGAATGTGATTCACCCCTAAATTCAATAATTTTGATGTCCAAATTAAACACTTTAATTCTTGTATATATGCATTTATTTAGTCACACTAGAAATGCTACGCTCTACTTGGATTAATTCTAAATTAATTCCTAAGGTTTTCGAAATTCTTGTACACATCCTCTATAATATCCCTAGGTTATCTCAAATATACCTAAACAATTTTGGCACATGCCAAAATTATCTTGACGATCGAAATCATCAAGATAAATAAGTTAACCTACTAGACACTAAAGAGACAAATTCGATGTTCGGAATATTTTCAGAACCCTAATTTCAAGCAGATGCATTAAGTATGTTATTACCAACAAAATAATACATATCTTACTACACAAGAACCTTATTTCAGTCTCATAACCGAAATACATACATTATAAGTCATTAAATAAGTCAACTCCATCAACCTTCAAAAAGTTGACCAATGTTGACTTTGACTTTATTTATTAATAGAATTAAATTCAATTAATTCTGGAAAAATTCCAGAGTATTTCTAGTAAAAAAATTATAGAACCTAATTCCTAGGAATTATTTATTAATAAATAGTAAATAGCTAGCACATCACATGCGTATGACACTATCACATTACTTCTAACACTAGCTAAGCTTTGCATCATGCATGCAAAAGATAATCACCTTAACAACAAGTTTTATACATCTCATAAAAGTTTCAACATCTCATTTTTCATGTGCATGCATAAAATTTATAAAAAAAACTTTTATAAAAATTAATATGGAATTTTCATGCATGCATATTCATCACATTTCTAGAATTTCTAGAACTTCATACATGTATCAAATTGAAACTAAATTTTTAATAAAATAGAAAATGGCAATCAATTGCATTTTAATTTTATAGAAACATAGTATAACACATTTTAAAAAATTTTATGAAAAAAAGAAAAAAATTATATAATTATTACGAAAATTTGAAAATCAACATATGACCACTCTGGATATAAATTCTAAATAAAATAGCAAAAAATATTAAATTGCAATTTCCTTATAAAAAGCATAACATAACATCTTATAAACACTTTTTGAGAAAAAAATAAACAATATTTATATAATTTACAAGAAATTTTCCAAATCAACATGCATGTCAGTCACAACCCAACAAACACTTTGCAAACGTTCAATACATCATCTATAACATGCATAAGCTTTCTTTGATACCACTGTTGATTCTGACACCACGACCACCCAAAAACCATTGAATCTCAGACATGCATGCAAAGATATGTAAAGAACATGAAATAACAAAACATTTTGACCTTTGTTTCTCCTCCTTTATTGTTTCTTCTCGTTGTTTGGGTTGCTGCAAACACCAAACCCTTCCTTGATCACCCAAAAACATCCAAAGGGGATGAAAAAACAATGTATAAGGGTGATTTGAGCACCAAACTGGATCAGTTCTAGTAGATACTCAAGATGGTGGAAGATAGGTCAAGGATCTTGTTGCATGCACTTTAATTTATAAATCATTTGTATGAATTAAGAACAAGACTCAAGACACCTCTCTCTCACTCTAGAACTCTTCTAGAGCCCTTATGCTATCACTTTTCTATGTAACAAGTGGAAGAAGCTCGTGTACATAAGTGAAAAACTCACTTATATATCATTTCGTGGCCTCTGTCGTCATTGTGGTCATTTAGGCCATAATTATGGCTTCCTTAAAATAGGCTCACTTTCAACCACGATCGTAGCACTATGAGTCATGATCATGGCTTGCTTAAATTAGGCCATACACATTTGTTTTTCATCTAATCTTTTATACATGTGACCTTAGGTTCCTGGTTATTTTAGGCACTTGAATTAACTCTTAATTCAAGAAAATCACGAAGGGTTTCATGATGCCAATTAACTGGAATATCAGTGGATTAACACATGAACTCTTCAATGGTTAATTATCCAACTTATGAACCTTTTCATAGACAATTACCATACAATTCATCCTTTCACCATACTATACTCCACTTGGTTCGGAGGATGGACTATGTGTCAACTCCCACTACATTGACAACATCACATCTAGTCCAAGTGATGTTAGTTCTTGTCCTAGGATCTCATTACTCTATGTGTCATTAAAGATTCTCTTTATGACACATAATTGCTATGGCTAGGGACTCCCGAGTAATGACCCGATAAGAGGTTGTGGGTATCATCACCTTCTTTTAAGAATGGCGAATCCTTTATTGGCTACCCAATTACCTTCGAATACCTATAGTTGTACCCAATCACCACCCTAAGAGCTACCTCATCCTGACGTAACAGGAAATGATGTCAATGCATAGGATTAGTGTCTAAGGTATCGTTGAGTACCTCAAGTCTTAGGATATTTGCACCATTGCTATGATGAGATTAATCATTAACATTCGATAGGTCATCCATATTTTATTCTCATAGCAGGTCATCTGATGTACTTACTACCCTTAGTAGGCATCCATATGTTAACTCTTAACATCTCATGTTTACAGTTTATGAGATACACTGCTTGATCAAATCAAGAAGTATAACACAAGCTAGTCTGTCTGGATTAATAACGTCCTGTCTTATTAATTCTATGACTAAGGATTATTTAGATACTAACATAATTATACATGATAGGAATCTTATTATCATGATTTCCTTCATGCTATATTTTATGTCATGGACTTCATTAGTTCGATTTATGATCAAAATAAATTAATATATAAAAGAATATCAAATTAATTAAAAATTCCTTTCACTTCATTAATCAAAATAAACTTGGTACAAAAGTGCTAAAGGTGATTGCATTTAGAGCACTACTCTAAAAATTATGATCCACAATATTGTATGATGTGTTTTGTGGATGTTTTAAATTGGAATGGAGGTGAGAATTAAGTGGAATTGAAGTAGGAATGATAAGATATGCATAAGATACGTTACATGTAATTTGTAGGAGTTGGAAACCTGGAAAATGGTCAATAGATGTCCGTTAGGAGCACTTCAGGTTCGCTAGGCAAACATTCTCTAGAATTCCAACGTTCCAACCCCGTTCATGTCTATTTGAAGGGACATAAGTCTGCTGGGTGGGCATTCTCTGGAATTCTAGCATTCTAGCCCCGTTCATGTCCGTTTGGAGGGACATAAGCCTGGTAGGCAGACATTCTCTTGAAATTCACATAAATGAGAAAAATTGACCTTTTAGACGAAAAAAATCTCTCTTCATAGTCTTCACAGAAGTTGTAGAACTTGAAGTCCTCTTTGAAAGTGTATTAGAATGACCTTAATTTGACATCTACAACAAAAGTTATGCTTATTGTCCCAAAATCATAAATATATATAAATTATTGACTTATCAATACTTTTCTATAGGCTTGAATAAGATTGTAAATGAGCCTAGTAGATGATCAATAAGGTGATTAAAGTAAGGAAAGTGAATAATTAGGTATTAAAGAATGATTGAAAGATTATGTCAATTGATTATGAGACGCGTATTAAGGAAATATAACCGGGATTGTCATTGAGCATGCATTGTATATAATCCATATATACATAATTGCATTAATGAGTACTTATGTAATTGTACAAAGTTATAATGTGTGTAAATGTATGTGTTGCATGATATAGAAAAGCAATTAGGGCGACCTCATCCAAATGTTGCAGGAACCTTGAGCTAATAAGCTATCTGGAGCAAACTGTGAGTAGCCTAAGATGATCTCACCTGGATTATTTGTTTTTTTTAAAATTCTATATTAAATTGATATGTGATTTGAATGTACTGATTCTGGACATTGAAGGTCTGAGCCATTTGATGTTTGTAAAACATATTGGAAGTACTCATTAAATGTGAATTTGACTGAATAAGTGTTTCTCAACTTAATTGTTGGATGTCAGACCAAAGATTTGATCATGAATATGAATGTGAATGATTAAGCACTAGAGATTGATTAAATACCTATGATGCATTTCACTACATGAATGCATGATCACATAATGGTAATTATGACTAAAGTTGCCAATGAAAAAGAACTTAAAGCTTAGAAAGTGGTAAGAGCCTTTAGCTCACTATGTATAATGAGCCCTGTATCTCCAACGGATAAGTGACAGTTATTAATGAGCTCAGTATCCACGATAAATATGGGACAAAGAAAAAGGCACTCAGTTACAACAACGTAATAATTAGATGTGAGTATCATGAGCATTTCATATACATTTGATATGCATGTTTTGAATGATTGTAATGTGTTGTTGAATTGTGTTGAATGTGAAATGTGAAGTTTTGAACAAATAGTTTTGGTGATACTACATGATGATAAATGAAATGATGTGAATTATGATGTGATTATGTGAATTGTTGTGTTATGTGATATGAGTGAACCATCAAGGATGGTTAACTCACTGAGTTCACAAAACTCATCAAAATTGCCATGTTGACTTTTCAGGTCCTAGAGAGATGACTTAACTTCTAAGACAACTTAGAAGAGATCTAGTACTGCTTTTAGGATAGAAAACATGGATCAAAAGTTGATTAACTGGAACTGAAGAATTAGATAAACCTTTTGCATAATTCCTCATGTATGTAGCATGTTTTGTAAACAGAGTTGAAGACTCTGATAGGTCTTTGATATTGTACATACATGGATGTTGTATGTGATACTACATTGTATCTTATATTTTGATGAAATAAAATGAGAAAATTTGGATTTTAGATATTGTGATAATTATGTTTTAAATTATGATGCCATAAGATAAGTTAAAGTAGTCTAGCTAGCGCGCTGCCTTCACCTGGCATGTGCTCGAACGTCCGATGGATGTACAGGTATGTGTTGGATGGGAGTGGGGTGCTACATATTTTCCTAGTGCTGTACATAGACGACATATTGCTAATAGGGAATGAGGTACTAGCCATGCAAAAGACAAAGATTTGTTTATCTGAATAGTTCTTCATGAAGGAATTGGGAGAAGCAGCTTACATTTTTAGAATCAAGATCTATAGAGATAGATCAAGGAAGCTATTAGGGCTCTCCCAATCCATGTTCACTGATGCTATCTTAAAAAGGTATCACATGGAAAATTCCAGCAAAGGTTGTCGACTGATAAACACTGAAATCTCTTTTAGTAGGGAGGATTGTCCTAAAACTCTAGAAGAAAGAGAGCGTATGAGTAGGGCCTATATGCCAACATAATGGGAGCTATCATGTACACCATGACATGTACAAGGCCTGATGTAGCCTACTTGCTAGGAATAATGAGAAGGTATTAGGTTAACCTAGGTGAGGAACATTGGAAAGTGATTAAAACCATCTTTAGGTACTTAAGAAGAACTAAGGAACAATTCCTCATATACGGAGATTATGAATTAAAGCTTATAGGTTATACTGATTCTAGCTTTACATCAGATAAGGATGATAGCAAATCTACCTCTGGTTATATTTTCACCTTGAATAGAGGGGCAGTGAGTTGGAAAAGTTCCAATCAAGCCACTATAGCTTTTTCAGTTACCGAAGCAGAATATATATCTGTATGCGATGCAGCTAAGGAAGCTGCTTGGATGAAAAAGTTCTTAACTGAACTTGGTGTGGTTCCTTCGAAAAAGGAAGTTGTTCCTTTATTATGTGGCAACATCGATGTTATTGCACATGCTAAGGAACCAAGGCTACACCAAAGGTTCAAACATATTCTGCAAAAGTTTAATCTGATTAAAGAAATTGTTGAGCATGAGGATGTCCAAATTCAAAAAGTTGAAGGAAAGAAGAATGCTACATATCCCTTCATTAAGGCTCTTAGATCAAAGGAGTTCGATAAGCACAAGTGAAAAATAGGATTTAAGTTCATTACTGATTGGGTATAGGTCAAGTAATAGATTGTTAGAATTACACCCCTGACTCAATCATTATGTAATAGATTGAATACCTTTTTTGTGATTATTAACTTTGTTTAATAACATGACAAATGATTATATTATCATATTATGTTTATTGCTTTTATCTTAATATGATAAGTCCTTGATTAAATTATACAATTGTCATGATAATAGAGATTATGATAATGAGAGTCAAGTCTTTAGGGTTTAATCTAAAATGTTCTTGATCGTAAGATCATCGAATAAGGACTTTAATGATCCGGTTAGAATCAATATATATATAATATTATCTATTGGATGGATATTAGTAATTCTCATTAACTAAGTTACATATATATATGATGCATATGGAGGTATGATCATTGAACTAACCAAACTGAAAATTCTCAATAGTTAATATTACCTATGAACTGTCAAGTGGGATATTCTCAAAAAGATTTGAATTTATATTTTTCCTTTAACCTGATATAATCATAGTAATCAATAGGCCGCTTATTATGTTTTGATGTTAGACACCTAGTGTGTCAACATGCTAGTTGAATGGTTATTGGATATAATTAAGTACCTATCTAATTAGTGGTGAGTTAAGATGGGATTCATCGACTCTAGGTAATGAGTTTGAGCTCTATGTTGTCATTGATCTTAATGGTTATTTCAAGACCTTCGCTAGGGTGATTGAATGAATGAGAAAAGGTGTTTCTTAAGTCATTCATCAATCATTAATGATGACATGTAACATAGTTAGTTAACATGTAGCATAGTTGGTTATCTAATAGGGTTTGACAGCTAAACCATACCTTAGGATAATTTGGAGTTGTCATAATTGACAGTAATAATACAATATCCTTAATTAGGTTCTGTCTTTATAAGGTTGTTATTTCACACTATCTAATCATTGAAGAGTCTTGTTAGATGCCAACCTTAATTAGTAATTAATTGAATTAATTACTATCGGCTTAATGATGAACTTATATGGTCACACACTTACGAGTGTAATATTTCTTGTTTATGACTATTTAATTTCTTATAAGATAATTTATTAAATAATCTATATGACATATTATTATATTTTTTCTTGCACAAAAAATATAATTAATATTAAAAACTATCTGGTACAAAATAAATGGATAAAACAAAATAGTTTTATTTATTTTTTATTAAAAAAGTTACCATCGTTTTGTGCATTTCACTAAATACAAGTTAGTTATTTATTTTAAAAGATGGACATTAAACATACGCAGTGAATCGACTAAGGGACATACTCTTTCACTTTGTACGTTGCAATGAGGAAAACGTTCAGAGAGTAGTATATAAGTTATCTCTCATTTTTACGCCAAAAAAATCGATAAGAGTAAGAGAAAAGAAAATTGTTTTCATCATTTTTTATGAAAGGGTTCTTCAAAATTAACTGTAGTCATATTAAATGTTAAAAGCGGAACGTTTTTTTGGTGTAAAGTGTATAAAGAATTTATATTTTCATGATTACTTTTCACAAATTTTAGGTATGTTTTTTACCCTTTTAATATTATTATTAATATTAAAACTAAATAAAGAATTTAAAATTATATTATTTTTATTTCCGTTGCGTATACGATCTTACAAAATAAATTATAACTTTAATAAATTGTGTTAAGTAGTGCGTGGGTTAAAAAATTTGTTTTTATACTAAATTAAATGTCGTGCTCGCGTAGGAGCATTAGACATTCCTCAAATAGTTTATTGTTTAAAAGTTAGAAGCACCCAAGTCCCTTTCGACATAGAAATGTGTGCGGGCATGAAGATCATGTGGAGGGGTTCAAATCTTCTGTCCCACATACCCTGAACCTATTCTGTCCCACAACAAAACGTCGACATTTTCGTTTCATTTAAACCAGCTTCCACTTTGCTTTCACCCAAGCCAAACGGAACGTCTCCTCTGCCTATTCCAAGCCAACGTCTCCTCCTCTTTTCGATTTTGCTTCCCGCTTTATTTCTTCGATCTTACTCTTAGATATGTCTTCTCTCTTTTATTTATTTATATTAATAAACTAAACTTCCCTCTTAATATTTATCTTTAAATAAAATATCATTATTAATTAAAATATAACTAATTAACACATAATTTTTCATTAATTTAAATATTAATTATTTAAAATATTATTATTCATTAATGGAAGTTATTTCTTTTATATTTGGTTGCAGGCGACAGCAGTACCAAGGATGAGTACAATTGCGTTTAATCGTGGGGGTTTATATAATGATTTCTCTATTGGTGGTTAGTCAATATTAATTAGATCAAATATATTGAATACTGATTAAGTTTATTAAATATAAGTTGATATATGCTTGTTTCTTATTCCAAATTCTTAGAAATTCCAAAAGCATATATGCTTAGTAGAATGAAAGGAACTTGCCATCTCGTTTGTCCAATTAATGATAATATTGTAAAATTTTTCAAAAAATTCAAAAATTTGAACCAACTGAAATTAGTAATTATTGAAAGAGATATCAAAACTCTTAATATAAAATTGATAGACATTCTTATATAAATATTTTAAAATATGGAATATTATCCAAATATTTAAG
>JAOSBO010218470.1:0-15388 GCA_027563915.1 Erythroxylum rotundifolium | reverse complement strand
AAGGTTTAATATGGCTAAATGTAGACCTGTTGTAGCACCCATCTCTCATGGAGAGAGATTATCTTTGGCACAATGTCTAAAGAATGATGTTGAAAGAGAGGCTATGAAGAATGTTCTATATTCTAGTGCTGTCGGTAGCCTGATGTATGCCTAGGTGTGCACTAGACCGGATATTGCATTTGCTGTTGGGCTGCTAGGTCCATATCTGGTTAATCTAGGTATTGGTCATTGGAATGCAGTCAAATGAGTATTGAGATATCTTAAAGGTACCGAGGATTATATGTTGACATATAGAAGAGTCGACAATTTGAACCTCACAGGGTATACGGACTCAGACTTTGCTATGTGTCCAGATGACTATAAGTCCACATCAGGATACATTTTTATGCTAACAAATGGTGTTGTATCGCGGAAGAGTGTCAAGCAGACACTGGTCACTTCCTCGACCATGCATGTAGAGTTTGTTGCATGTTATGGTACTGCTACAAAGGCGGTTTGGCTCAGAAACATGATTTTTGAGCTATCTGTGGTGGATTCGATTGCTAGGCCTATACAGTTGTACTGTGATAACCTTGCTACAGTGTTGTTTAGCAACAACAACAAGAATATCATGGGGTAAGCATCTAGAGGTCAAGTATTTGACTATAAAGAAACTGATTCAGAAAGGTGACGTTACAGTGGAGCAAATTAGGACAAAAGACATGTTAGCTGATCCACCAACTAAAGGACTTCGCCCACTAGCATTTGCTAGACATTTATCCAATATGGGGGTGTTGAAGTCTTTTGACAGCAGTAGTTAGGGATCACTTTGTTTTGCTCCTTAAATTTTTGTACACTGGTTGTATTATGACATTATCATATAAATTAGTTATATGGTCATGTTTTTTGAGCTATAAATATTTTGCATGCAGTCATAATACATATAAAAGTCTTAAGATTTGTGTTGATCTTGATCATTTGAGGTCATTGGGCACAAATAAAGACTGACCTTGAACTTATGTCATTAAACACATTAAGCTTATTTGGATATCCTTAAAGTTTCAAATGACATAAGGGAATATCAGTTTTTAATCCTATAAGGGTTTCCTCCAATAAGAGACAAAACAAGTTTTCTCTAATGCTGTTTAGCATTTAGTGAGAGGAAATTGAATTTCTTTATTACGGTTCAGCATAAAGTCAGAGAAATTGTGACCTATAGACGAAGATGATACATATTAGATCATAAGGGTATCATCATAGTCTACCACACTCTATTTTCCCATTCATGTTAGTGAGGTATTAGGTATTTGTGATTATATTGGACCTGTGTCATATATGATACATGCGTCTGATATCTTCCGGTATCGAAAGCCTTGCGGGACAGAATGTAGGACTTCCATTACCTTGGATCAAATGATTTTTAAAATTTTTGGTACCAATACAATAGCATGACTTAACCGCATTTTTCAAACAATTTTTAAAACTAAACTTGAACGCAATTAATACTTATCCAAGGGGGAGATTGTTGGACAATTTTGCCTATAAGGGCAATTTTGTCCTTTGCCTCATTTATAGACAGTTATTAATTGTGATTTTGTTTTCTAATAAATTACCGGTTAAGTAATGCAATTTGATCCAATTAAAGGTAATAAAGTGACCCAATAAATGATCTAAATTAATAGGTCGAAGTCCAGGTGAGAAATGGGTCCCTTTTAGTGTGGACCTGGATCATATCGGCTTTGTGATGGGGAAGTCCGATATGGAAACCTATATATATAAAGGGGGGTCTCCTGTGGTAGAAATGTAATTCGCAAGCATTTCAGAGCTCCGACCCATTAAGAGTGCCCGCGTCTTGTGCAAACCATAGAAAGGCCTAGAGTTGAGCTAGTGATCAATCTTCACAAGGAACTAAGAGCTGTTGAGCGCATTTGATAGCAGAAAAAAGCTTCCAAAGTTGAGATGGAACCAAAATCAGATATTTCAATTTTCTTCATTTTTAATCCATTCACGGATGATTCTGGCTGCATAGTAAAGTATGCTTTATGCGTTACACTTCTATCATAAAGAGTAACATATAGAGAGTATTCTTTATACGTATCATCACTCTCTCAATTATATAAATTCACTATTCACATTCATCTTCTATTTTTCATATTTTCTACAAAAGCACTGTTCACATTCAAGTCTCAATGTCTCTTCCCTCTAGAGGGTGTCCTCCCTTAAGCTAGTGAAAGGGAAGGCATTGCTTCACCAAATTAGCATCATGTGAATGGCATTGGGGCATATAACCCAACCTTTAGGGTTAATTACCACAAGGATAGGATTGTTCGTGAAGTGCTACACCTCCTTAATGAATCTAATGGCTACCTTCTCGATAAGATCAGAAGGATAGGGCACAGTGTACCATGGCATTGTGGATTGAGTGTTCTCAAACTGCTTCTACATGCTTTCATTCTATTTGATTGAACAATCCACTACTGGGATCCAAACCACCTTATATTTTCTATTTGACCTAGTTGATTCCTTGTAAATCTATTGTAAAATTAAGAGCTTATCTTGGGAAATTTGTAGGTCCAAAATCAACAATAGCACATTCTTCCTTCGCAGTGCATCAAGGTTTATCTATTAGAACAATATAAAGAAGTATTATGATTTAACCAAATAGTATTAGTTGCTGTAATTAGCAGAGTACTGAGTTTGAAGGCCAAGACCCTTCTCTTGGTGAGGCCATCAACAAGTGGATGTATATCATCTCTGGCACAAATCAATGCCTTGAGAACCTTCATGCTGTCTATATCCTTTGTTTCAAAAAGATTAAGAAGCATTTGGAAAGATTCATGTTCCTTCGTCTCATCTACAATAAGGACAGGATCATATTTATTTATAGACATCTTTTAACAGATAAGGTTTCAATTATTTAACAGCAAATGCCAACATATTTGTCACCTATATGTTGACAACAAGTTGATTGCTGGTTCTTTAAATGCTCATAAATGTTATTGAGTTTGTAAGTTAAGGCAGATAACTCCCTGCCCTCAGTGGTTGATATAGCAAATTTGGGAAATTAAATGATATCAACTTAACACTGGATTTTAATTAGGACGGCCTAGGAAATATGCTCTAAAAGAGCATCTGCCATAGTTGATCATGTTTAGACACATTAATTTACAGTTTCTAGAAATGATATAACATACTCATATCCCGTGGTGGTAAGATTGGTAATCTGAATAGCACATACAACAACACTCCTGATGGTCTAGTAGACAACAGTAGGAATATGGGCCAGTGTAGTAGCCAGAGAAGGCAAGTCCTGTGTGATGTATATGGGTGGTAGGTCCTTGAACTCAACCACACGCCTAGTCACTTTCATGACTGTCCTAATAAAATTGTTGAGTGCATCGAATCGAGGCTTCAGAGGGCCACTGTGTTCCAGGATGACAAGCAATTGCTTGAGAATTGCTATTGATATGGCAGGTTAGTTCGATGAGTAAATTTGTGCAAGCATCCAAAACTCTCCATAGTTCAAAGCAAACGTCATTAAACTTAGCACTAACTTGGCATCCCAAAATAGGTTGCCAGTGTGTTGAGTATTGCAAGAGTTATTGTGTGGGCATCTGATCTAACATGACCCTTGTAAGCAATCTGCAAAATCAAGTTCACTAACACTGTAAACCTTGTCAGTCTCTCCTTGATCCTGAAATCCTTCTGGTTGATCCATATAAACTTCTTCATAAAGGTCCCTATTCAAGAAAGTGGTCTTGATATCCATCTGATATAGCTCTATATCATATTGAGCTACTATATCCATAATCACTCTAAATGCATCCTTAGAGGATACAAGAGAGAAGGTAATATTAAAGTCAACCCCCTCTGTCTAAGGGAATCCTCTGGCAACTAATCGAACCTTGAACTGCTCAACTTTACCCTAAGTGTCATTTTTGGTCTTAAATAACCATTTACAACTGATAGGTCTACAATGTTCTGGTAAATCAACCAACTCCCATACCTTGTTATGCTTCATGGACTACATTTCGTCCTTCATTGCATCCCATCACACATCTATATGGGATCAAGAACATGTCCAATATCATATTCTTGTTCACCCAAATAGACTAAATAATCAGATGAAATAGAAAGTTGTCTCATCCTTGTGGATCTTCACAACTGCATTAGTTTTTGTACCTTAGGAACCTATGTTAGTTCAAGTATGGGTTCTTGGTTCCGTACAGAAATGGTAATCAAATCTTGATTCATAGGACTAATTTTATAAGCAACAGATACGATATAGTTATCATATTTAACCTGCTACAATCTGAAGGTGAGAGGGCCTACCCTCTTCATAGACATCATATTCCAAAAACTTTACTATTTTGATTCCACATTTCTAGCCCCTACTTCTCTACAGTAAAATATGTAGCCTTTATAATGATTAGGATATCCAACTAAGTAGCAGCAAGTTAAACGAGGATGTAATTTACTTTCATGAGGATTATACAATCGTACCTCAGCAGGGTAACCCAATATATGAATGCATGAAAGGCTAGGCTTCCACCCTTGTTAGATTTCAAAAGATGTTTTAAGCACTGACTTGCTTCGAACTCTATTTAGTATATACAACATCGTCTTAATAGTTTCACCCTAAAGGTAATCAAGTAAGTTAGTCCTTCACTATGTTGACCTCATAATGTCCTTTAGGGTATGATTACACCTTTCGGCCATACTATTTTGCTCAGGACTACCTGGCATAGTGAACTGAGTCACTATTCCAACCGATTCCACATATTTGGAAAATAGACCATTTCTTGTCTTGAAACTCCTTGTCTTTCATAATACTCTCTTCCACGGTCAGATCTTACAATCTTGATGGATTTTTCCAATTGGTTCTGTTAAGTTATCAATTTGCGCTTATTTTGTACTTAATTCTCTTTAATGTGTTGAAATAATTATTCAAAATTAATGAAATTGTCTTATAATTGTTTGCAAATGATTTTTAACACCTTAGAGAAGAAATTGAATCAAAAAGATGAAAACGAAACGAAGAAAATTCAAAATTCCAAATCTGGCAGCAATTCAGTCACTAGACGTGGCCACATGCAAGGATGAAATTAATTTCCAAATCTTCTTTCAAAATTTGAATCTAATTCTTTTGAGATTTTCATAATCTTTTAAGATAAGATTGATGGAGATTCACAATCTGAACATGTGGGAAACGTGATCTGTAAGAGAGGAAGGAAAAGGAAGGGATTGGGAGGCATTAAAAAGAGAAAAACGTGATTAGTACATGTAGGTACTGTTCACGCAGAATAGTGAGGAGTCGTTTTTCATTTTTCTACAGTTTTCTTCTTGTTTTTCGATAGCCTTAGGAAGCTTTGATTTTCTACACTTTTTCTTCTATATTCTCATATTCTTTAAGAAAGACCAGGGATTGGAGACTATGTGTTTTGTTATTTCTTTAATTTCTACATTCGTTATGAATAGCTAGACTTCTTTTCTTGGTTGAGGGAAGCCATGTTATCTGTTATTATGTATGAGATGTTTCAATAAAGTTTATGATGTTGATGAACATTGAATATCTTTTGAATTACTTTTTTCTAATTTAATTGATTGATTTCTAGGTGCACAACTAGGGATTAATTTGTTCAATAGCTAGATCAATGAAATATGGTGTTCAGTTTCGTTAATCATAAGTACCAATTAGGATTACCTTCTTTACATTAGAATCGGAAACTCTAAGAAGATATTCGCTTGATTGAGTGCATGTCGTACATGTATTTCTCTTGGTCTTTAGTTTCTTGATTCGTAATGCAATTATTCAATTGAACGTACGATCGTATCTAGGTTGTTGTTTAATAAGAATGCTAGGATATATGTTTCTAGTCATTACACTTAAGAGAAAACATCCCCAATGAATGCTTATTAATGGTTGAATTTTATTATCGAGGATCCATTTTAGCGTGATAACATCGGGGACCCAAAAACTAAGGTATTTCCCATTAAATTTTCTGATCTAATTATTTCTTTTTATTTGCCGTTTTTCTTATATTTTTCCTTAAATTGAAGTGAATTACCCCCCCCCCCCTCGACCCAAAATTTCGTTACTTTGTTTTGTTTTGAATTCGTAACTCTTTTACTGTTAAGATTCCTCATGGGAATGATATCCATTTACCACCATTACATTAAAATGTATTAATGGAAATGATTTCTTTTGAATTTGGTTGCAGGCGACAGCAGTACCAAATTTTGACGCCACTGCTAGGGAATTTTTGACGATTTATGTACGTTACGTGTTCAAACCAATCGGAGAATTTGCAATACAATCTTAGGATTGAGAAGACAACTAAAAGATTGCAGAAATAGACCAAATATCATAACGAGACGCAGAAAATGGAAAGAATGGCAGCAAACCGCACTCTTCGCAAACTGGCCGCACCCACAGAAGCGCAAAAGCCCCACTGCATCAACTTTTTGAACTTAGATGATAACAATACTTTTGAATTAAAATCTGGACTGATTCATTTATTACCTATTTGGGTTTACCAGGAGAAGATCCATATAAGCAATTAAAGGATTTGACATAGTTTGCATGGAAATGAAGCCGACGAATGTAACGGAAGAGCAGATTAAGCGAAGAGCCTTCCTGTTTTCTCTAAAGGATGATGCTCTAGAGTGATTGTACTATTCAGCCGGAGAAGATGTATAAGCATGGGCTGAAATTAAGAGACTTTTCTTCAAGAAATATTTTCCAGCTTTGAGAGTAGTCAGTATTCGGAAAGAAATTTATGGAATTCGTTAACACACAGGAGAAACACTCTACGAGTATTGGGAAAGATTCAAGAAACTCTGCGCTAGCTATCCACACCACCAAATAACTGAACAGCTATTGATTCAATATTTCTACGAAGGAGTCTTGCTTTCAAATAGGAGTATGATCGACACTACAAGTGGTGGTGCATTAGTTGATAAACGCTAGCAGCCACAAGGGAATTGATCGCAAACATGGCTTCCAACACTCAACAATTCGGAATACATAATGTGCATGGAACAAAAGCCGTGAATGAATTGAACGTGGCTACGTTAGAGAAAAGATTGGATGACCTTACTTCTTTAGTGAGACAAATTGCGATTACGAAGAAAAAAGAAAAAAAAGTATGTGGCATATGTTCAATGCTAGGACATTCTACTGATTTATGTCCGATTTTGCAGGAGAAAAACATAGAGAAGGTGAATGCCGTGGGAGGATTTGCTGGGCCGAGTCAAAGAAGGTATGACCTGTTTTCCAATACCTAAAATCCGGGGTGGCATGATCACCCGAATTTGTGATATGAGAATCCTCAAGGACGACAAGCGATCATGAATTTCTAGCAGTATAGACAACCGTATATGCCTCGATAAAATCAAAATATAACATCCACTTCTGAGGGTAAGACTTCCTTGGAAGATTTAGTTCAATCTTTGGCCATGAACACTTTGACATTTCAACGGAATACTGAAGCAAATTTTCGAAATATTGAAAATCAAATGAGCTAAATGGCAACTGCCATAAATAGATTGGAGGCACGAAATTATGGAAATTTTTTAGCACAACCGGAGATTAATCCTAGACAAAGTGCGAAGGCTATCACATTGCAAAGTGGTAAGGAATGACACAATCGGCACCTTCACAACCAGAATTGACACAAAAAGAACTGCAAAATAAGGTGATTCTGCCTCCTTTTCCAAGTCGATTTGCCAAAGCAAAGAAGGAAAAACAAGAGAAGGAAATTTTGGAGACCTTCTGAAAGGTTCAGGTAAACATTCCTCTTCTTGAAGCAATTAAACAAATTCCACAGTATGTTAAATTCCTTAAGGAGCTTTGTACGTCAAAGAGGAAATTAAAATTTGATGAGAAAGTGCAATTGGGGGAGAATGTTTCAGCAATTTTGCAAAAGAAAAAGCTTCCACCCAAATGTCAAGACCCAGGTATGATTACTATCCCATGTCAAATTGGTGATTTACGGATTGAAAGAGCTATGTTAGATTTAGGTGCGTCCATAAATGTTATGCCATACGATGTATTTAAATTTTTAAATGTTGGACCTCTTAAAGAAACTATTGTAGTGATTCAATTAGTGGATCACTCAAATGCTTATCCGAAGGGTGTGTTAGAAGATATCTTGGTTCAAGTAGGGAATATGCTTTTTCCAGCTGACTTTTACATTTTGCAGATGGAGAATGATGATGTATCTTCTTCAACCCTGATTTTATTTGGAAGACTATTCATAAAAACCACTAGAACGAAAATTAATGTTTGTGATGGATCATTAACTATGGAATTTGATGGTGAACTAATTAAATTCAATATATATAATGTCATGAAAATTTCGGATGATGAACAATCTATTGTTTCTCTGGATTTTATTAACACATAGGTGCAGAAAAATTCACTATTAAGTGGGAGAGATACACTTGAAACACTCTTAGAGAAGGGCAATACCTGAAAAGACGAGTGGACATTAGAGTATGAAGGCGAAACGATGAAGCTCCACTCATCAGAAGTCTTGGAGCATCGTGTTGAGAAGGAGTTGACTTTGAGGGAAATTTCTCCAGGCTCCTCACGAAATCTGAGCTTGCTACCTGTTAGACTCAAGCATTCATTTGATAATGGATGATGTACATATGCCAAGGGTCAAGCTTATGACCTTAAATAAGCGCTTGATGGGAGGCACCCTATTCGTATCCGTTTCTTTTGTGTGTTTTTCTCTTTTATGCATATCTTTTAGGTACTTGCTTTGAGTGTTTTATTTGTTTTCTTTGGTTTGTTTTGTTTGTAGACATTTGAATAGGAAACTACAATTACAACAATTAGAGGAGATTTGTAATGAGGCGCATGAAAATGTGAAAATTTATAAGGAAAAAACTAAAGTTTTTCATGATAAAATGATTTCTTGGAAATATTTTTCCATCGGACAAAAAGTTCTTCTTTATCATTCAAAGCTTAATTTATTTCTAGGAAAATTACGATCTTGCTGGTTTGGACCGTTTATTGTTACTAACGTTTTTTCTCATGGTGCGGTAGAAATTCAGAGTTTAGATACCTCTAAGGTATTTAAAATTAATGGACATCGCTTAAAGCCATATTATGAAAAATTTTCAGCTGAGTGAGTGGAAGAAATAGAGTTGGTACCCCCAACCTATTTCTGATCAGGTAAGTAACGAAACATGTCCAGCTACAAGTTTAAAGAAGCGTATTTGGGGGGAACCAGTAAAATTTTCAGTTTTTTTTATGTTATTTATTTTTAGCAGTTTTTATTTTCATTTCAATATATTTATTTCAATCAGCTATGAATTTAAATTCACATTTTTATTTCTGTTTTCCATTTTTTCTTTTCTTAAAATTAAAAAACGAAAAAAAAGAAAAAATTGGAATTTTTGGGCTGTTTCCCACCGTCCTTATTTTTCTCTTCTCTTTGTTTTCATCAAATTTCTCCTTCAAGTTTCAATTTTTAGCTGCCGCGCATCACCGCCCATCTTAGACATTCACTCCCACTTGCCCACCACTCACTCACGTCACTCCTAGTCTTCATTGCCAACCCATCCATCAACTCTAATGTGTGATTTTGTGCTTGCGTTGTTGTCTTATTCTATTGCAGGTTGCCTTTCACAAAATTCGCACAATGCTAAGAAAGAAGAATGATTCTCGTAGACCAACCCTCCAATTCGTTTTGTTGCTGATGTTTCAACCGCCACATCCGCCAACACCTTGATTTCGGCACTTCCATACTAAAGAAGCCTCTTTTAACTTTTTCCTTTATAATTGTGCTTCTTTAACATTAAGGACAATGTTGGTCTAGGTGTGGGGTAAACACAATGGAGTTTTGGTGTGTGAATATTTCTGATTTTTGTGTTAGTTTTATTGATTTTTGCATATGGTTATGCATGTTAAGCTATGAAGCTTTGTCATATTAGTTTGGATGAGATTGAGTATATGCATGAAATTAAATTGGGATAAGTGAGTTTTAAGGTGAATCATGTTGATAGATTGCAATAACTGATCTTATAGACTTAGTCAAAATTTTGACATTTGAGTAATGAGGTAAATTGTGGAATTAAGGTGAATTCTTAAATTAAACCTGTAAGCGAACTTGAGCCTAAATGACATCATCTTTATGTCATACTATTTCTTTGAATTGTGTAACGCTCCTCTATTTATGCTACCTTTAGAACTTGCATGGAACCGGTTTGAATTTATTCGATTACATAGGATATAGACATGATTAAGGCCTTCCTTGTTTTAAAACCATTTACCTTAAAAATGACCCACCTACTTATTTTCCCTTTGCAAACATTTTTGAGCCTTATTTGTATTTTTCAATCAATCACCTTATTTTTAAAACCCAAAAACCCTATTATCCTTACCCTATCACAAGTTGAATGATGCATTAAGTAATTTGAGACCTTTGTTCTGTATTGTGTTTTGAGATGTTTTTATGGGTATTTCTACTCATGTATTTGTTATTTTCTCTTGGTTTTTATTTTTTTCGCTTGTTCTTAGAATGATTTGAAAAAAAGAAAAGGAAAGAAAAAGGAAAAAGAAAAAAGAGAAAGAAAAAAAGAAGAATAAAGCATAGTAGTCGGAGGTAGTATGAGTAGTTGTAACCTTTTGTGTCATGTGTTTATCTCAGAATTTTAAGTTGAGTATCCCTTTTACCTGACACTTTGTGAATGCTTGTGATTAACCTTCTTCCATTTTTACCTCACCTATGAACCCAGCCCCATTACAACCCTGAATAAAGTCCCTGTGATCTATTAGCTCATGTGATCTAAATGAATGATAACTAGTGAAATTGCAAGCCTATGGTAATGCAATATGTAGAGAGAGATTTGAGAGAAGCACTTTTCCCTCAAACACTTGAGTGTAAGAGAGAAATCTATGAGAAGAATTCATTATGATTTCATATTTGCTTTTGAACAAAGATGTCTTATTTTGACTTCGTTTATTTACATTGGTGAAAAGTGATTATGATATGTGTTCCAACTTAAGTCTTACTAGCCCAAGTTAATGGATTGTGTGTACTTAATCTTATGAAGGATGAATTAATGGAGTGTAGGGGTTTGACATGTTTGCTCGAGGGTGTGCAAAGGTTTGGTGTGGGGGAATTTGTTAAGTTATCAATTTGTGCTTATTTTGTACTTAATTCTCTTTAATTTGTTGAAATTATTATTCAAAATTAATGGAATTGTCTTATAATTGTTTGCAGATGATTTTCAACACCTTAGAGATGAAATTGAATAAACAAGATGAAAAAGAAACGAAGAAAATCCAAAATTCCAAATCTGGCAGCAATTTAGTCACTAGATGCGGCCACATGCAAGGATGAAATTAATTTCCAGATCTACTTTCAAATTTTGAATCTGATCCTTTTGACATTTTCATAATCTTTTAAGATAAGATTGATGGAGATTCACAATCTGAACATGTGGGATTGGGATTGGGAGGCATTAAAAAGAGAAAAATGTGAACAGTACATGTAGGTACTGTTCAAGCAGAATAGTGAGGAGTCGTTTTTCATTTTTCTACAGTTTTCTTCTTATTTTTCTGTAGCCTTAGGAAGCTTTGTTTTTTTGCACTTTTTCTTCTATATTCTCGTATTCTTTAAGAAAAACCAGGGATGGAGACTATGTGTTTTGTTATTTCTTTGATTTCTACTTTCGTTATGAATAACTAAACTTCTTTTCTTGGTTGAGGGAAGCCATGTTATCCGTTATTATGTGTGAGATGTTTCAATAAAGTTATGTTGTTGATGAAGATTGAATATCTTCCGAATTACCTTTTTCTAATTGAATTGATTGATTTCTAGGTGCGTAACTAGGGATTAATTCGTTCAATAGCTAGATCAATGAAATATGACAGTCAGTTTCGTTAATCACAAGTACCAATTAGGATTACCTTCTTTACGTTAGAGTCGAAAATTCTAAGAAGATATTCGCTTGATTGAGTGCATGTCATACATGTATTTCTCTTGTTCATTGGTTTCTTGATTCATAAAGCTATTATTCAATTGAACCTATGATCGTATCTAGGTTGTTGTTTAATAAGAATGCTAGGATATATGTTTATAGTCATTACACTTAGGAGAAAACATCCCCAATGAATGTTTATTAATGATTGAATTTTATTATCGAGGATCCATTTTAGCATGATAACATCGGTTACCCAAAAAGCAAGGTGTTTCCCATTAAATTTTCAGATCCAATTATTTCTTTTTATTTGAGATTTTTCTTATATTTTTCCTTAAATTGATGTGAATTAAACCCCCCCCACCATTTCGTTACTTTGTTTTGTTTTGAATTCGTAACTCGTTTACTGTTAAGATTCCTCATGAGAACGATATCCACTTACCACTTCTATATTAAATTGTAATAACGGAAGTGATTTATTTTGAATTTGGTTGCAGGCAATAGTCGTACCAAATTTTGACGCCGTTGTCGGAGAATTTTTAACAGTTTATGTACGTTATGCATTCAAACCAATCATAGAATTTGCAATACAATTTTGAGATTGAGAAGAGAGCTAAAAGACTGCAGAAATATACCAAATATCAGAAGGAGATGCAGAAAATGAAAAGAATGGCAGCAAACTACACTCTTCGCGAACTAGCCGCACCCACAGACACGCAACAACCCTACTGCATCAACTTTCCAAACTTAGGTGATAACAATACTTTTG
This sequence comes from Erythroxylum rotundifolium, assembly GCA_027563915.1. NCBI lineage: Eukaryota > Viridiplantae > Streptophyta > Magnoliopsida > Malpighiales > Erythroxylaceae > Erythroxylum > Erythroxylum rotundifolium. The sequence continues at coordinate 2,703 of JAOSBO010218470.1, read as the reverse complement.
AATTAAAATCTGTAATGATTCATTTATTACCTATTTTCAAGGGTTTACCAAGATAAGATCTATATAAACACTTGAAGGAATTCGACGTAGTTTGCATGGGAATGAAGCCGACGAATGTAACGGAAGAGTAGGTTAAGCTAAGAGCCTTCCTGTTTTCTCTAAAGGATGATGCTTAAGAGTGGCTATACTATTCAGCCAGAGAAAACATACAAACATGGGCTGAATGAAGAGGCTTTTCTTCGAGAAATATTTTCCAGCATTAAGAGCAGCTAATATTTGGAAAAAAATTTGCGGAATTCGTTAACACACAAGAGAAACACTCTATGAGTATTGGGAAAGATTCAAGAAACTCTATGCTAGCTGTCCTCACCACCAAATAATCGAACAACTATTGATTCAATATTTCTACGAAGGACTCTTGCTTTCAAATAGGAGTATGATTGACGCTGCAAGCGGTGGTGCATTAGTTGATAAAACGCCGACGGCTGTAAGGGAATTGATCACGAACATGGCTTCCAACACTCAATAATTCGGAATACGTACTAGGCATGGAACAAAAGTCGTGAATGAAGAGAACGTGGCTAGGTTCTCAACCTCAGTCTTAAAGATCTTAAATTTATTAGGAACTTTAGACTTTTCTTTTAAGTAAGAATACATAACCGTAGTGGAATAATCATCAATGAATGCTAGAAAATATCTAGAATTGCATAGTGTAGCTGTATAGGGTCCATTATCATTCGTATGTATGAGATCTAACAAACTAGAAGCTCATGTTGACCAATTTTCTTTATCTACTTTGCAACTGTTAACACATGTTTCCAAATCATCATAATCTAGAGTTGAAAGAATGTTCTCCTTTATCAATCTTTCAACCCTATCTCTGGAAATGTGGCCTTAACATTTATGCCACAAAATGTATGATGTTTCCTTTATTAGAGGTCTCTTACGAGTAACAGGTTCAGTAATATAAGAAGAAGCATACATTTTATGTGGGGTAAGACACATTTAATATAAAACATATGACAAGAAGGCAATTTTGATATGTTTTTCATTTAAAGAAATATTTACAACTGAAGTTTCAATTGCAAAACGATAACCTTCTTTGTTTAATAGTGACAATGAGATCAGATTATGTCTAAAAGATAGTATATAGAATATGTCCTATAATATAAGTAAAAAGCCCTTATCTTAGTTCAAACATACATCCCCTACATACAAAACATCTAATTCTTTATTATTGTCGACCATTAGTTTCTCATCCCCTCTAGCCAGCTTTCTCTTGGACCTGAACTTCTGCCTCATAGAAGTAATATGATTAGATGCTTCACTATATATCCACCAAGAACTGGATGTGCCTATAGTAATATTGGATTCATGAATCATGAAAGTCAAAAAGTTACTTCATAGATCTGCTTTACTTTTTAGACTTTATATTTCTAGTGGTTAGGTTACCTACACCCCTTTTTCTTACAAAAGAAGTATCTTATGTTCTTGAAGTTTTGTGGACCCTTCGCAATACTAGGCTGACTGATCTGCAAACGTGGAGAGGGTTTGGTCTTCTTATCTTTAAACCATTGGGGCTTGGCTTTTCTCTTTCCTTTTGCTGTATACAAAGTTGTATAAGGATTACTCTTGAGTTTCTCCTCTTTAATAACACATCGGGAAATCAATGCATTGATATTATGAGCCTCATCTTATTAATTGTGTGAAGTGATCAGTATAAAAAACTCTGGCGAGAGTGTATTCAGAACTTGGTGCATTATCAATCCATTAGGAATAAGAAGATCTAGTGCCTTTAACATACTCTGGAAATGGACCATCTTTATGGTATAGTCCCTTACTCCCCCTTCCCTAGTATACTTCATATAAAACAATTCTTTGCACAAGGTACTGATCTCGACATTAGGTGAGACCTTGTACCTTAGGGACACATTATTCAAAATCTCTTTTGCTATGTTGGTGCCCGGTAGTCCACTCAGCAGATTATCCAAGATTGATCTTGTGATAGTTAAATAACACATCCTATTTGACCACTCCTATGTTGAGGCAACAAAGGCTGCTTTCTTAGTTTCCAACTAACAGATGTGAGCAGAGACAATTTATTAGTCAGTCTGGCCATCTTGATATCTGCCATCTCCAAAGCAAACTCTATATCCTTCTTCCACTACTTGAAATTGAAACTGATAAGGGTTTCAAAGGTGACACTATTATTATTGACCGAAAATGTGATTGTAAACAAACAACGTAAAAAATTAGCATAAATGCAAAATAACATTGATACTTAAAGCCTTAAAACAATATCTTTACTGAGAATCCGATTACATATATTATCAAACACCTATGGGTTGAATACATAATACATGCGACCAGACCTCACATAAAAGAGATCAAAGTACACACCATCAACTCTCATGACACTACTACCTGTAAGTGAATAGATCATTTAAACAACGATTTCTTCTATCTCCTTTATGCACATCTCAAAATCCCATATAAGGCCAACACTTGTGGGCAGAATAACTAAACATGGAGCAAAGACATCCTCAAACATGCAAGTGGAACAATTCAAACATATACTTGAAAGGTGTTAAAGGCATTTTCACATTGAAATGAGTGGCATTTTTCCTTAATTTTTGCATGCAATCATTAGGTTCTACCTATATTTTACTTGCTAGATTGCTTAGTTTACCTAAATTTGCATTT
>JAOSBO010218456.1:0-15390 GCA_027563915.1 Erythroxylum rotundifolium | reverse complement strand
AAGAAACACACCACAACCAAAATGAAGTGAATGTACAGCAATACAAGTAAGCAAACCGAGGCAGGAAGAACCCAAAAAGCTATGTTTACATGAATTTCGTAGATGTTCACTTCCTTCTTTATCAATCTACAAAGGGAACAGAGATAAAGATACGTTCAGCGGAAGGAGTAGAGCGAGAAAGATCCGTTTGCAATGTTATGCTTTAAATTTAAAATATTCTTACATTTTTAAAATAAATAGTATCGCATAAGTAGGTTCACACGTGTTTATCTTGTATTAGCTCAAGCTATTGGTGTATTTGATTCCCAAGATGTACGCCGTTCGTTACCAATATTCATATTAAACCTATTTAACTTTTCAACCAAAAAAAAAAGGAATTGCAACGTCTCAAAATATTTAATTTCAAGAAACATATAAAAATATAAAAGTATTGTATTATAAATTGAAAAAAGCCATATAAGAAAGTCCAATATATTCTCATAGTTCATAAATCTAAAATATAATTATAAAAGTCATTCGAACATGTAAAAATAATATTTAAGACGTTATTTTTGTATAATTTTATATGATGTTTTCATTATTATAATAAAAGTCTAATATTTAGTAAGTTTAAATTAAATTAACCTTCTTAATAACTCTCTCTCACACACACATATCAAAAATATTTTATATTATACTTTAATTTTTATAATGCTAATTATTTTCTTAATTTTACATTGTATTTATTTATAATCTAAAAAATAAATAGACTCATATTATATCACTTTATCCATGTATTTAATTAATATAGTGTATATTGTGTCTCGATTTTTGAAAAATCATTTTGACTTCATCGAAGTCAAAAGGATATAATACATTACATTATTGAATAGTTTTTAGTGCATTTATTTTCATTGCTTTGTACTTATTATTATATACTTTTCTATAAAATAGAAAAGAATTCCGTACTAGTATATAAATCAATTTTAAGTTCCAGAAAAACTAAAATGTAATGTTTATTTAATTTGGTTTTGATTTTATAAATGTATTATAAATCATTTTTAACTACATTTATTTAAAAATATGAAAACATAATTAGTTTCAAATTTTATAAATACATTTATATAAAACAAGTAATATTTTGTCTCAATTTCTTATAAATATTAATTTGTATAAACATAAAGTAAATATTTTTATTACTATATTTGAAGTCTCTAGTAAGAGTAACTCTGTGTTATATATATATATGTATGTATGTATGTATATTTTTTGACTTTGTTTTAGATTATTATTATGTAGTAAATATAGGATAATTGTTTCTTTTCTTGCAAAAACCTTCTTTATGAACTTACTTAATTTGAAATGGTTTCTTGACATCTGGAAGGATCTTACCAATTCTAATAATTAGGTCTAGAAGCCTTAATATAACATTTATCTTAACATTTGAATATCAAAGATTTCAGCTGAGATGATATCGAAAATTAAGCAATGACTAGTTGAAGAAAACGTCTACTTAAGGAAGAGTTACTACATTTGAAAAAGACAGAGACTTGAAAAATCCCTTAACTGTATCAATATTCTTGAAAATTATCAAACTCCTTGTGCCTTATAAAGTGAAATTACTCTATTGAGAGACACTGTTAAATCCTTTATACATTTCTGATTGTGAGCTTGTAGAGGTTTGTTAAACACTACAAGTGTGGAAGGTTGAAGAACTTTAAATAATATGTCCTTGTGACCTTAGAGAGGTTCGTGAAAATTTACTACTTGGATTTTATAGTTAAATACTCAAGTTGAATACTTGAGAACTGGACTTAGGGTTCACTATAAGCTAAGCCAGTATAAATCGATTGTGTCACTCTCTCTCTCTCTTAACTTTTAAATTTTCGCATTATAGCGTTTTTGTTTTCAAACTTGTGAGAGGCTCTTTCGGTTTTATAATAGGCTCCTTCTGTTTTTATATCGCGAGAGGCTCCTTTCGTTTTGAGAGTTAATAAGCTCCTATCGATTAACAGGCTCCTTTCTTTAAGGGTGCTAGTAGGCTCCTATCAATTAACAGGTTTCTTGTCTTTTGAGTGCTAGCAGGCTCCTTTCAATTAACAGGATCCTTTTGTTTTCAATGTTACCCTTCTATTTGTAGACTTATTCCGATTAGGGTGATATTATGATTTTTAAGTACCTTACAAAACTTTTTGCACTCAATTCACCCTCTCTTGCGTGTTTGCTTTATCATTTGGTATTAGAGCAAGGTTTCACATTTATTGTGTTTTATAGCACTTGATAGATCATGACAAACAATTTAAGAAGCCGTGAAGGACAATCCATCTCAAAGCCTCCTTATTTCAATATAAACAACTATTCCTATTGGAAAGAGGGAATGACCATTTATCTTCAATTTCTAAATATAGAAATCTGGAAAGCTATCAAAGTTGGAGTCAGGCCTCCCACTACTGACGACATAGTACTATGGACTAATGCTGATAGAAGAAGCGCACAACTAAATGCCAAAGTAAGACATTATTTGATATGCGCGTTATCTTTGAAAGAGTATGAAAAGATATCTTATTGTTTTACATCAAAGGATATATAGGACAAACTACAAGTCACCTTTAAAGGAACAAACGAGGTAAAGAAACAATGAATAAGTCTTTTAGTATATCAATATCAAAATATTTGCATGAACAGGGAGAAAAACAATAGATGAATTCTTTGGATGTTTCAACAACGTCATCAGTGCCTCGAAGAATTTGGGTAAGATATATCCCGATGATGAGCTTGTGACAAAGATTATAAGATCACTACCAAAGGAATGGATACTTAAGGTGACAACTTTAGAGATTGCAAAGGATCTCGACACTATCTCACTCAATTGGTTAAGAGGAAACTTAAAGATCCATGAAGTTGAACTTAGGATGGATGAAGGATCCTTATACAAAAGAGGAATGACACTAAAAGCAACTGAAGAATCAAATAGAGATGAAAATGGAATTGAGTTAAAAATAGATGTAGATGACGAATTCAATTTCATGATAAGAAAATATGCTTACTTCTATAAAAAGAAGCTCATCAAGAAAAGAGAAAGAAACAAAAAAATTAGAATTAACAAATTACTATCAAAAGGTAGTAGCGATAATAATAATAATACACAAAACAATCAAATCATATGCTATCGCTGTAAGAAACGTGGGCACACAAGACCAGAAGGCTTTCTTCTTCAAAAGGAAAAATCAGAAAATAGAAAACCTAAAAAGCAAGCAATGACTACAACTTGGTCAGATGAGGACTTTGAAAACTTTGAGGAAGAAAAACCTGAAGAAGTCAACAACTTTTACTTTATGTTAATGACATAATATTTGGTGCTACTAATCAATCTTTTTGTGAAGAATTCTCTGCATTAATGCAGGAGGAGTTTGAAATGAGCATGATGGGAGAACTATCTTTCTTTATAATATTACAAAACAAACAAAAGGAAAAAGGGATTTGTATTAGCCAAGATAAAAAGACAAAGGAAATCATCAAGAAGTACCATATTTTGAGGATGCCAAACCTCTGGGTACTCTTATGTATATGGGAATTAAACTTGATAAGAATGAAGAAGGCAAGAGTACAGATGAGCCAAAGTACAGAGGAATGATTGGATCATTACTATATCTTATAAGTTCAAGACTAGCTATTATGCTATACGTGTGCCTTTGCACACACTTTCAATCAGACGCAAAAGAAAAATACTTTCAAGCAGCCAAGAGGATATTTCTATATCTTCATGAAACTATAGATATCAGATCATGGTGTCCAAAAACTGACTCATTTAAAATAGTTGGCTATTGTAATGCAGATTATATAGGTAATAAAGTCGATCAAAAAAGCATAAGTGTCACTATCAATTTTTTAGAGGATGTCTAGTTTCTTGGTTTTGCAAGAAACAAAATTGCAAAACACTTTTAGCAATTGAAATAGAATATATAGCAGCTGCTAGCTATTGAGCTCAAATCCTATGTATGAAGCATCAACTCCAGGCTTTCTCTTTGAACTTTAATCATATTCCTTTATTATGTGATAATACTAGTGCAAAAAATCTTTTAAAAAATCTTGTGCATAATTCTAGGACTAAGCATATAGAAATCAAGCATCATTCTCTTAGAGATCATGTTTTAAAAGGAATTATTGATCTTTTGCATATTAAAACTAAAAATCAAGTAGTTGATATCTTCACTAAGCCACTCTTTGAAGATAGATTTTGCGTGTAAATAAAAGAGCTTAGTATATGCAGACTATCTGATATTATTTCTGTATGAATTTTCTACGCTATTTTTCTTTGCAAACATTAGCAGGCTTCTTCTAATCTATTTCTTTATAAGCCTCCTCTTATTAATGGTCTGCTATTAGTTTAGAAGGCTCCTATCAATTTTGAGACCTCCCCTTAATTCAATAGGCTCTTTCTAGTTTATAAGGCCCCTCTAATTTTAGAAGGCTCCTTTCAGTTTGTCAAAGTAGGATACGTGTGTCTTAAAAAGAAAGTTACTTCATGGTGTCATTTCAACTTTTTAAAAAATGTGTGCACCACCTTGATAACTTTCCATACATGACTGGCAGATGATCACACACTTCCTTTATTAGTATGTACGACTACTAATACTCACATGAAATCAACGCCTTAAATTATTAAGCAGACTCCTTTCTTTTACTCATCTTTGTCTTTTTCAGAAGGTCCGTTCTTTTCCTCTCTTCACCTTAACTTTTTTCATTCTCTCTGTTTTTCTTCCAAAAACTCCTAAACCTCAATGGCATGAATGAAGTCAAACGGATAGAAGAAAATTATGGCTTTAACTTCTAGCCATGAACAAACTCTCATTTCTAAGTCCTCTTCTCTATCTCTAATAGTAGGTTTTTTTAACACTCCTACTAAACCTATTTTTGTTTCCTCTAAGACCCAAACTTTAGAAACACTTATTTAGGAAATTCCAGAGGATAGCAAAAGACATATTTTGGCTATGCTATCCCTAGAATCAAACTTGGACTTATTCTCTAAAAATAATGAAGCTTCAGTCAAACAACAATATTTCTTTGGCTGTAGCGGAGAGAAAGAAGAAGAAGAAGAAGAAGAAGAAGAAGAAGAAGAAGAAGAATCCTTTAGTTAGGGGGAGTTGATGAAAAGGTGAGATTTCACATGCCTATTCTCTCTCTAACTATACCTACTCCATCTTCTAAAACTTCCACAAATCCTAAACCTGGCTCTAAAGAGAAGAAAGTGCCTAAAATGCATTGGGTAATGAAAATGGTTTAGTTAAAGAACTTGTTTGGTTAGTAAGACGATCACAGACCAGAGGAAGTGTGGCAAAGCAGGTTATACAAGATGAAACCACTGAAACTGAAAGGAAAGAAGAAGAAGAATCAAGAAAAAAAAAGGAAGAGATACAAAAAGGAAAAGATGGATGAAGAGAACATTAAGGAAGCCATTACCAGGAATAAGTTGTATCTCGAAGAAGCTATGTTTGAAGATGTCCCTAAGGCATAAATGGTAAAATCAAAGAAACTTGTCGATTTTAGAAGGGAGATTCTTCAACATCAGTGAAATTATTTTGTCAATGGAAGTTAAAGCAAGGTATAAAATGTGTTACAAAAAAAGAAAGGTAGTCACTGAACACATTTTGCCTCCCCTCCTTTTTAATGAAATTAGTATTCCCATCTCTCCCTATTTAATTGATGCTAGTTGGGAGAACTTTTTAAATTTGAACAAAATAGTGTGTGATGAATTGGTTAGTTGTTTTTATTCACACATGAGAAAAGAAGAATTTGATGGGAAGCTGGCAATTATCTCGTGGGTATGTAAGTGCAAGATTTTGATCATAAAGGAAATCTTGGGGAATATTTTGAGCATAAATCCCGAAGGTAGGACTGACCTTCCCTATTATAAGTGGGGCATTACTGACCTTGATTTAGGAGAGGTTGTGGATTTTATATGTTTGAATACTGAGAATGCCCATAAAGGGAGACCTTGGTGTAGAAACTTGGACCTACTACCAAAATTCCTTTAATCTATATTGGCTAATTCTATTTTTCCAAGGAGTAGCTTAGTAGAAAGATGTAGTTTCCTAGACATGTATGTGGTCTACAATCTATTAAAGGGCAATAAGATGAACGTCCCAGCAATGATCTTGAAGTTTATGGTGGGCAAGAAAGGTTACAAAAATACAACTAGTGGCCTACCTTAAAAGATGTTGTTGACTAAGATTTTTGCATAATTTGGAGTGTTATTTGACAATCTGAGTTGGCATGAATTGGCAAAGTTCCACTCTTTTATTCCCTACCAATTTAATTACAAGATGAAGGACAATGTGTGGGTGGAAAAGAAGTCAAAGAGTAGCGGATATCTTGAGTCCTAACCTGCAAAAGTCAGTCTCTCTTGCACTCCAGAGCGTGAATGACCTGATTCTTCAACAACTGAGGCACATTCACTCCAATCATGATCAAATGTGTGAATAGATTGACAAACTGCAAAACCAAATCCTAGACATGCAAATTCTTCTTAGAAAATTTTTGGACTCTCTTAAGTAAATTTGTTGTTATTTTCACTCGAATATTTCTTTAATACTATGATATTTTTCCATGTTTAAGTTCATTCCCTCTATTTTTTTTATAATGACAAAGGGGAGAGTAAAATTGATGATATATATTTACATCTGTGATATATTTCAATGTTGCCTTAGTGAAATATTTGTTTTTAATGTTATATATCTGTGATATATTCTGTGGTAACTGTTATGAAATTGAAATTTGTGATATACAAATGAGAATCTCCTTTCCTTGGAAGACATGCTCTTTTTAATTATGTTTGAACATATAAAGTTTATAGGTATCTTCCGAAATTCTTTATTATTATTTGTATATTGAAAATATGTCTATTATTATTTCTTATCATCAAAAAGGGGGAGATTGTTAGCTTAAGGTTTATATTTAACGATTTTGATAATAAATTTATAATATTTCAAAATTTAAATAAACAAATGATAAAATTTTTAAAAGGAAATAAAAACAAAGGATAATTACTTCCTTCTAGCAAAAACCTTCTTCGTGAACTTACCTAATTAGAAATAGTTTCATGACATCTAAGAGGGTCTTACTAATTTGAATAATTACCTCCTTAAACATTGAGAGAACGTTTATCTTAACATTTGAATATCGAAGATTTCAGCAGAGATGATATTAAAGATTAAGCAACAGCTAGTTAAAGAAAATGTCTACCAAAGGAAGAGCCACTGCATTTGTTAAAGATAGAGACTTACAAAAACCCTTAGTAGTATCAATATTCTTGAAAATTATCAAACTCCTTGTGCCTTATAAAGTGAAATCATTTTATTAAGAGAGACTACTATTCCTTTATACGTTTTGTGTTATGAGCTTGTAGAGGTTTGTTAAACACTACGAGTGTGAAAGGTTGAAGAACTTTGAAAAATCTGTACTTGTGAGCTTGGGGAGGCTTATAAAAATTTGCTACTTGGATTTTGTAGTGAAATACTCAAGTTGAATACTTGGGGAGCGGATGTAGGCTTCGTTATAATCCGATCTAATATAAATCAACTGTGTCACTCTCTCTCTTTTAACTTTTAAATTTTTGCATTATAATGTTTATGTTTTCAAACTTTCAAGAGGCTGCTTCGATTTTATAATAGACTCCTTCTATTTTTATAACGCAAGAGGCTCCTTTCATTTTGAGCATTAATAGACTTCTTCTTTTTTTAGTGCTAGCAGGCTCCTTTTAATTAACCAAATCCTTTAGTTTTCAAAATTAACAGACTTTTTTTTAAAAGTGATAGAACCTTTCTATTTATAGACTTATTCTGCTTAGGGGGACATCATCATTTTTATGTACCTTGCAAATTTTTTTTCACTCAATCTACGCCCCCTCTTTTGTGTGTTTGTTTTATCACTTTGAACATAAAAAGGTAAGCTTGCCTAAAATTTTAATGTTAATAAGATCAAAACATCATAAATTTAAGTTGACAACTATTCTTAATCATTAATATTTATTAACAATATAGTAACAATACATATAAATATTGAAATATGGTAATCAATTTAATATAATGATATATGGTATATAAGTACTAGAAGATGTTAATTATAAGTTCAACATTTCTTACAGAAATAGTTAAAGATCTTCCCTTAAGGTTTGGTTTATTGATACCCTCTTCCAACAATTTCTTCGCTTTAACTAAATTTTCAAAACATACAATGAACGACTTCCTAGATGTAGTATGGATGACGGTATTAGATGAATGACACGTACCATGCATTTCACCTAATGAGCAAACAATATAGAACTGCCAAAGCTAAATCAAACAGTATCCGGAAGCCAAATTTAACCACATGCATACCCAACAGATAAACTCCATCATCGTCATAATAAACAAATAGTTTTTGCAATTGGCCACTATTTCAAAACAACCAATCTTCCTAATCCTGTACGAACCATTGAGACATCACCACCGTCTCCGTTTCCATCTATATTCATTTGAAGATTTGAGGAAGCTTAACACAACATATAGTATATAAAATCAGATGCTTATATAATAGCTTCCTACTAGAAAATGAGAAGAAAGAGAGGTAGTTCGGATGATACTAAAAACTTTAAAGAAGAAGATCAACTATAGAAGCCAAGGGTGATTAGTGTTTGATGAGGGGATTTGTTCTGCATTGATTTGTTCTTTGTTAGGGAGAATTTTGCCATATTCCTTCCAGCGGAGCTTATTTCCACTATCAAAAACTAGTCACCACATCGACATTTTGTGATGAATTAATGTTGACAGTTTTATTCTGAATAGTCAATAGAAGAATTCTTATTTGACCTCCAACATTCTAGCAATGTTAACTTTGTGATCTATCAAGTGAGATTACTTCATATGATAAGGTTGAAAATGTTAAGTGTGTATGTACTATATTTAGGGGATGCATAAACATCCTTTGTAGCTCTGAAATATGATTGCTTCTATGTGCATAAACATCATTTGTAGAATCCTATAATATAAATAGTAGTGTAATTGTGATTTATCTTTAATTTATCTTAATAATTGGTTGGTTAGTTTTGGGTTAATACATTATATATGGGGTTTCATAAAATATATTTTTAATAAATTGAAATGTGTGTTTACTAAAAGATTTGGTCTTTTAATAATAAGAACAAAAATTTGTCGAACAGTTAAATTAGCTAGCATTATGCACTTTTATAAACTTTAATGATCAAATGATAAGGCCTCATGCAAAGTTGAAATGATTTCGTATAAATTTTAAGATTCTGAGTCGTAAAAGATTGAAACACTCAAATGAATGTGTATTTCCTTTTGAAGTGTATTGTCTTATGTTAGGATTTTTCTCAAGAACTTGCCTAGAACATTTGAATACCTAATCAATATATTCATGTCTAAGAATAAAAAGTCTATTAAAAAGGATTTCATTGGTTTACAAGCGTTAACTTAAAAACCCACCCCAATTCTATATCCCTAGTTAGCTCATTTGGGCCATAAACTTCTTCTTTTATTTTATAGCTATATTACAATCCAAATTGTCTATATAAACATCCTTACCTATTGTGCTATGGTTCAAATTAAGAATTTTGGTTTATTGATATATGTATTCATAAAAATGTTACAAAAAAAAAGATAAAGTAAGAAAGGTAGCAGTAAAAAAACTCAATATGTTGGGAATTGTTCTTTATATGAAGTAATTAAGCATTCCCAACTGAGTTGAATGAAGTATTCAAACTTATACATTTGTTACCTATATATGTTTTGATTCCTTGCCAATATTTTTAACCATTTGACTTTTAATTGCTATGTCTAATCACAACCTTATGACACATTGAAATAACGTCCTTATGATGGATACATATGTATACTATAAGTGGTGCATATTTGGTGTAAAAGCAATCACATGGTAAATATGTACGTAAGAATCCATTTCAGATTTAACCTTGATTCTCTAACAAACCTTTCATCAAACAATTATTAGGGTTTCCTCAAACAACTATGGAAGGCGGAAAAACAGTCTGCCCATACACATCCAACACACAAACACAATTCATCATCTTCTAAACATATATAGAAAGGGAAATTCATACACTATTTGCATAACACAAAACATAAACTCCAAAATGTAGCCAAAAAATAAAGCATAATAAAGAAGGTTCTTTGTAGTAGAAAAGAAGAATAATACGTATCAACACAAGACATGACGCATCTTTAATGGTGAGAACCACAAGACAGGAGATGACCTTAAAGGAGGAGACAATGCTTCGTCCACAAATTAACAAGAGAAAATAAGATGACTAACATTAAAATGAAGACAACTTTGTTTTCGTATTAATAACCTAGTAGAAAATGATGTCGTTTGTTGTAAGCTAAACGATGTCATTTTCGATTAGATCAGAAGAAATATACCATTTGGTGAGGATTCAAAACCGTCACCAAATGGTAGCCCATTACCATTTGGCTAACATAATTATATATAATATGTAAATTATATCTAATAATATGGAAATTTTATATAATAAATAGAGCAATATGATTAAATAGAGTAATATATTACATAACTAAGATATGAGAAAATTTATATGTTATGTAATAATTCATAAATCTTTATACTAGTTACAATTATTATCAATACATTCATGTAACATAATATTAATTACCATATATAATGACGACGACGACGACGAATTAAAAAAATAAATTACAACATAGTAAAAAATGGAAATCAATATTAAATATTAATATCATATTCTTAATAATCAAATTTAACATTATTCAAAATCTATTGTAAGCCTAAAATAAATTTAGTAACAACAAGGCCATTTTAAAGATCAAATTTAATAGTAATCACAATGACTGTATAAGTGTGAAAATGACTCTAGTTCACAAAAATGTCATTTATACTTTTTATTAATCTCTTTTAATATATATGATTTCAAAATTTTATTTGGTCTCACAAAACTTTATTTATTATATATAAATTCTATAGTAATTTATGTTTATAATATATTAAAAATTTAAAAAATATAAAAATCGACAAAAAAGTATAATATTGCCTACAATTTTGTAAATTGGTATGAAAATATGCAGTTACTGTTTAACATTTGGTGACGAATTGTGAGATAGTCGCCAAATTTTGCAGCATGTAATCAAATTAAGTGAAAACAATGTAATTCTTTATTTTGTTTGATCCAAAGGGTGATGATTTTGTAAATTTGTAGTCAATATTTGGCTAATTAACATTTGGCGACGAATAGTGAGATTGTAGCAAATGTTGCAACATAAAAAAAATCAAGAAGAAATGACGTCATTTTTTACTCTATTTAATCTAAAGGGCAACAATTTAGTCAATTGGTAGCGAAATATTTGGCTGCTTATTAACATTCGGTGAAATTGTTGCCAAATGTTGTAGTACGAAAATAAATTAAGCAAAAATGACGTCATTTGTTCAATGACGAATGATTTCATTTTATATTCTATTTAATCACCCGACACCCCCATTTTCTTTCAGCCTCTCCTCTCCCATGTGTAAGTACTTCGTTTTCTCTCCGTTCACCATCCTTCTATCTTCTTCATTTGTGAGACCATCGTGTACTGTTGTCTGCTTCCATCATCTCCAATAAATTGTTAATTGATTCTTCGGCTTTTTTGTGTGCTTGCACTATTGGTGCTTTAAGCTATGATGTTGGACATGTTGTCAATGTTTTTTGAGTTGTTTGTGTTTATTTGGACTATCAATGGTTGGATTTTAGTTTGAATGTCTTAATGTTAGTGAATAAAAGGAAAAGACATTATTTTTTTTAGTTTAGGTTGAATTTTTCATATGTATAAAGTGTTCGATGAAAGATTTGTCACAATTGTGTTAAATGTGTTTCATAAGTTCTATTTGAGTTTTGTACCTATCTTTAGACTCTCTTTCAAGATCTAAACATTTTCTTTCTCATCTTTATTAAATACCAACATCACAATCATCTTTGTGGTCTTAAGAATTTAAACAAGAGGGTATCTCATCATTATTATCTATAAAATATATTCTTTTCACTTCATTTTTAGATTTCTCACTCTCTAAACTAGTAGTGTTATCCCATATGGCTAAAAGAGGTTTCTTCTTCTTCTTTAAATTTCTATCTCTCAAATCTTTTACTTCTTTTATGTCTGCCACACCTTTACCTTGCAAATCTATATAAAGACCTAAGCAATTTTTTCATCAATTCAAGATTATTATAGGTCTTACGAAGAACTTTGAAAACATTATTGTTATAAACGAAACAAGTATATATATTAGAAATGGACTCATTTTTCCTTACATGAAATAGCTTAAAATGATACAGTAATAAGCTTAGCAAAAGAACAAAAATGTATTAATTTGTTATATAATTTACTAATTATCTTATCATTATTGATTACTTTAGTCTATACCTTATCTATAACTAATTTCGTTAGTATTAATGACCATTCTTTGCATTTCTCAAAGATCAACCCCTTTATAAAAAGGAAACTTTTCGTCCTAGTTTTCCAATATATATAATTTTCACTTTTATTTTGACTATCTTGACTATATGGAGTAATTATATTTAGTCAACATAAAATTTGCTTTGATATCAATTATTGATCCAAAATATTAGAAAATAAGATGGGATAAGTTATATGTGTTTACTTTTTTCCCTATTTGAAAACTAATAAATACATTGCATGTTATAATGAATGGTTACGATAAATTCATATAATATAACTTCATAACAACAACAACTATGAGATAAGAACACATAGAGAGATAAGAGTCATTAAGTCCTTACTCTATGTTTTTGGGATGGTTTATATCCATGACTTTGTTAAAGTTAAAGTTAGAGAAGAGATAAATTGGGCCCTTAATCTTGGCTTTATAGTCGTGCATATCATTGTAAAAGCACCTATATTCTTGGTGAAATTAGGATTATGATATTGCATGAAAAAGATATAAATAAAAAACTACTAAACAATTGTGTTATATTAAATATGAAATTGCCATTTTTATAGGCCCTAATTTGTGTTGAAGAGCGTCGATAAGCACCCAACTTCATCCTTCTTCTTCATAATTAATGGTTGTTCATCTATCCAAGTAAGTCATCCAACTATTGTGTGCCATATGTTCTACTTTAACAGTATCCCTATTGGTGTTTAGGTTTTGCATGAATGTAAAAGAGGTCTTGGTTTTATGTTGTTGTATGGAATATTGGAAGGAATCATTAATGAGTAGATGTATGAATAACTTAAGTATTTATTACAAATTTTCATGAGTTTGATCTATTATGGATGATCATTTACATAATAAACCCCTAGGATGGTGTATAGGTCAAAAACCCATGATGCAGCTCCGATGAGGCTTATAGGTGAAATATTCCAAGAGCCTAGGAGTCACAACGAGAATACCTTTTCTTGAATCATGTGGTCTAACAATGCCACGTACCATTTAGTTTGTTAAGTTATCAAACTTAGTATATGAACTTGTAATTGATAATTTAGGACTAGTATCATAAGAAATTCAATTGTATTTGTAGACAATTCTTTGTATAATAAACCCCTATGATGGTATATAGGCTAGAAACTTATGATGCAACTCTAATGAGGCTTATCGGTAAAATATTCCACAAGCCTAAAAGTCACAATGAGAATACTCTTTCTCGATTCAAGTGGTCTAATAATGCCATGCACCATTTATTTTGTTAAGTTATCAAACTTAATATGAGGACTTGTATTGATTTATCATTATGTTATTTAAAATTGAAATTGTAGTTAGTAATTAAGTAATTTACTTTCATTGTATAATAACACGCATAAAAGTTGGATGTCTCATTAGAAATTGTTAACTGAATACTTAAAAGGAGTTAAGAGTTTCAAGCAATTTGTAAGAGATCAAATGGGTGTTGAATGTTGTATTCGCTATCTATGCATAAATCGCTTAAATGTGAACATTGAAAGTCAAGATGTGGTATATAATCACTAGATAATCCAAGGTATAGATAAATTCGATACTTTATGGATTTATCATGGCAAACATTTAGAAGCAAGTTGTAGTACAAGTGTTAATATAGGTGTTATTGATAGTAACAATAATGATGTATAAGATTGTGATATTAATGGCAACGGGATTGGCGAGATATTAGAGATTTACGAAAATTATATACAGACAATGAATGAAACTAGTTGGCCTAATATAACTTGTAGTATTGTAGAAGATAGTTTTAGGAAATTATTAAAAGTTGCTCAAGAAGAATTATATTTAGGGTGCTCAAAATTCTCACAGTTATGTTTTGATGTGAAGTTGTTGCATTTGAAGGTCTATAATAAATGGAGTAACAAATCTTTTGAGATGTTAATTGACTTGCTCGATGATGCATTACCTATAGGATACAAATTGCCCAAATCTTACTTTGAAGCAAAGAAATTGCCAAGGGACTTTGGATTAGGATATATAGCAATGCATGCTTGTAGGTATGATTGTACTATATTTTGGAAGGATAGTAAAGATCTTAAAATGTGTCCCATTTATGGTACATCAAGATGGCGAGTGGATGATGGTAAAAAGAAAAAGATACCACATAAAATCTTGAGATACTTTCTCATTAAACAACAATTGCAAAGGGTTTTATGTCAACAAAAATAGCAACAGTTATGAGGTGGCATAAAGAGAAATTCATTAATGATAACATTATCCATCATCCAGTAGACTCAATGGCATGGAAAGACTTTAATGGAAAGTTTTCATTGTTTGCATAAGATTGTCTTAGTGTTCAACTTGGTTTAGCCTCATATAAATTTAATCCATCCAGTAATATGAGTATTTCTTACAACATGTGGCTGGTAATCCTAGTGCCACACAATTTACCTCCATGAAAGTGTATAAAGGAGCCTTTTATGTTATTGTCTTTACTTATTCCAGGACCTATTGGTCCTGATAAGGATATCAATGTATACATATAACCACTAATTGATCACTTAAACCATCTCTGGGAGGTTGGATTAGAAACTTATGATGTTGTTGAAGGTGAAACATTTATAAGTCATGCAGTTATTTTGTGAACTATAAATGATTTTCATGCCTATAGGAATTTTTTTGGATGGAGTACTAAAGAGTATATGGCATGTCATGTGTGTAACCATCAAATTCATTCAATAAGGTTATGAAGTAGAATATATTATATAGGACATCATCATTACTTAAAACATAGGTATAGATGGAAAAGAAGCAAATTGCTTAATGGCAAAGTAGAATGGGTCGAAGCTCCTTTCACTTCTTTAGTGATGATGTAGTTTACTAACTATCACTTTTAGGTGACATTACACCTAGAAAACACTCAAGTAATCGAAAGAGAAAGCGAAGTGTTGTTGAGCTCAGTTGGAATAAAAG